>BQNB010019731.1:4089-63473 GCA_026074375.1 Tanacetum coccineum | reverse complement strand
GCACTTTGTCACCTCCTTGTAAGCTACTACCAAAACTTGCACTCTAAGTAACCTCCTTGTCACCACCCTTATTAATCGAACCCCTTCTATCTCCTAACACCTCTTTATGCTACTTCCTAGCTTATGTTAGTTACCCTAGCTATCCCTTGGCCACCACTACAAGTCTACTTGGCCACCACTCCACTTAACTTGGCCACCACTCTCTTCCTTAGCCTATATATACACGAAACACACACACACTTTCAAACTCACCATTTAAGCTTCATACAACCTTAAAACTATGTTCTAGTTCGAGCCAAGGAAGGAAAGGAAAAGGTTTATGTCAAGAAAGAAGCCAAGGACTAAGAAAGATAGGTTCTTGAAGTCATCTCCAAGTTTTTCGAACCATACTCACCCATTTCGACCCATTTCATCATTTTTGTGTACTAGTAAGTTCTTACACTCATTCTATAAGCTCTCATTTCATTTAGGATCATATATAAGCTCTTGTTTATCCTTAAGATCATGTGAAATAAGCCTTGAACCATAAAAACCATTTGTTTGGTTTTCCTAAACCAAACGCACCCTAAAACCCTAAAAATCCTTTTTCATGAATCCTATAAGCTAAAAGCCATAAGATGACTTTATAAGCTGTTATAATAAGCTACAATATCATTTTTATAAACTTGGAATCAAACCCTAAAATCCCTAACCCATCGGGTTATTGTTTCTAAACCAAACGTGCCCATTTTGGATTTTTAAGCTCATAAGCTCTTTTCATAAGCTACAAGATCGTAAAACCTACTTATTTTAGCTTATAGTAATAAGCTATAAGCTGCAACATACTTTTGAGATTGAAAAATACAACTATTATGGATTTTGGACTTAATTCGTAAATGGTTTCATGCAAAAGGGTATATATTGTAATTTTAGAAACTATATAACTTTCAGGCCAAAAATGTAATTATCCTAAAGTTAAACTTCAGGGGTTTGTTTTGCCATACTCTAAAGTTAAGGAGTTAAATGTTTAAAGATTTAAAAGGGTTAAATTTGTAAATAAATATATACCAAGGGTATATATTGTCATTTTCATATTCTCAAGGGTATAAAATGTAATATTTTTATATTAATTATAAAAATATATTTAAATATTATAAGACTCGATTTTATTAAAGCCCGACACATTTATCGTTCACTCATCGATTGAAACACTATAAAATAATTATGTTATATATTTAACATAATTTATCATCCACTAGCTTTTGAAGAAACTTAAAAAGATAAAATCTTATCATTTAAATTATAATGTATCACGTTACTAGGGAATTTCATGTGAGGGGATTTCATTTGGGTAGACGTTTTGACGAGTTGCTGGATTTACGATTTAAAGTGTCCTAGCTCCTCAAACGTTTACTACATGACCTCTGGATTATGATAGCCCGAACAGTAATACGATATTTTCACAAGTTAATAAACCAAAAACCGTTAAACTTTATGAAGTAAGGTTTTGTTATATAATCAATCAAACTAAGACTTAACATATTACCACAGGTTGCGTGACGAGGCTGTTTACTTCCATTTGAATTAAATTTCAAATCAATCAACTACCTTATCAAGGTAAGTTCATAGTCTCACCTTTACATGTTTTCTAAATCCCGTGGGGGGATACATGCTATAAACCATGAATACAAGTATTTTCCAACTGTATGCTATCAGGATATATTATTGCCTAAGTTTACCTCTACTGCCAATATCATTTAATCATGAACCATTAATCACTTGCGAGTGAACGCGAATATTATGGATAGATCTATTGGGATTGACGAATCCCGTTTGTGTTTACCTGTACATGAGGTAATCAAACACACTATATTTTAGAATAATAGGTAACTTTGGCAAGTTACATTTCCAAGAGGACATTTGTTCCTGAATAATGTCATTGAGGTGATTTCCATGTTCACGTGTTGGTGTCATGAGCTTAGGGCAATAATACCGTTTTCCATGATAATTGTAATTGTACAATTATTACCACTTATGATGACTTGTATTCAACTATTACATTTCAAACCTGTGAATTTCACTGAACCTTTGTGTTGACCTTTTTAGCATGTTTTTCTCAGGTAATTGAGCAACCTATGGCACGGAGTGACATTGGACTTGAGGACGTCTAAACTTGTTATGATTCAAACTCTATGTTTTCATATGTATTTTGGGACCTCCTTTTGTAAAACTCTGAAATAATATTGAATGATAACTAAATTTTCCAAAACGTCTCTTTTGAGTTATTTTCTATGATTATGACTGTTGATTCATGAAGTAATACCCCAGTTTAGCTTCCGCTGCTATATATCAAATAAGGGGGTGTTACTGATTGGTATCAGAGCTGTGGTTATAGAGAACAAGGTTAAAACCTAAACTATAACTATTTTTCGTCCAAGAAAGTCCTCCATGCCACTACATTCCTGAATAGTATGTAAAGATACATAACTAATATATAAATAACTTATGTTATTTTACAATAGGTTGTTACAGAATTATGTCTTCCTCCATCTACCCTATTATCGTCCCATCTGATTCCAATGTTGAGGATGCTTTTTCCTCTGCAAATACTCCTGACTATACCCCGGCTTCTCCGGACTATTCCTCAGCTTCACCGAGAAACACTTCTTCTGACTCTTCAAAAGATTTATCTAAGTATCTTTTGGCCTCACTAGCCATCTCACCTTTTCACGATGATCCGTATATGAAAGTCATGCAAGCATATAATGCTACTAGTAAGGAATCACCTCTTCCACTACCACGAGCTCCTATTGCTCCACCAACTATTTTGCCTCTATCTCTAGTGTTACCACTATCACCAATGTTTGATCCCCAAGATTTCTTTCTTCCCGAGGAGATTCCGCCACCTCAGAAACGAGCCTGTTTCCTATCTTCCTCCTCTGATCCCTCCGCCCCACCTCATGTATTTAAGATGGGAGAGAGTTCTCATAAGACACATCTGGAGCACCATGAGGAACAAATCGAGACTATTTTGAATCACTTAGATGAGCTCCCTCTTAAGCGCATTAAGCACATGGAAGATAAGATAGAAGGTCTTGGTAATGGTCGAGTAATCATACAGCGAGATTTTTACCAACTAGAAACCGAACTTCAAGAAGCCCGTACCCAGATTTATGGATTTCAGAGAGAGCAAATAAGGCATGACGACGAGATTGTTCTTGCTCGCGTCAGGACTTCTACTCTAGAGTTGCTCATCGAGGATATCCAGATTCGCCACCGATCAGATATGAAGAGTCTTCTGGACAAGATCCATAAGCTCAAGAACCACAAGGGAGGACCACCAGACTACTAGACTAGATCCTTATCATTTACAGCTTTTGTTAGAATCCAACCACTGGATGTGTGGCATAAATAATGACACTTTTCAAATTTTGGTTATGTAAAATATGTAGACAAGTTGTTTATGACTTAATACAGTGGTGATTCCATTATACCTAGCTGTTTTATGATACCTATTTATGTATGTCGTGGTTGTCTATCCTATTTTCTGTAGTGTGATGTATCATATCTTTATGTATCTAGGTACTATGGCTCTCTTACCACCCGGTTTTCTCAAACCTTTGTACCCAGATATCATGGATATGATAAATGATCAAGATATTGAGCATACGATTTCACCTACACCACCACCAGACTAGCCTTTGATAAGTTATCTAAGTGGTCGCGGTATGAAACCAGTGGAAAGTGAACCAGTCCTCGAGAAACCTAATGTGTTAGATGCTTGTTAGAGTGTCCATTCTAAAAAATTTCCGTTATATCCTGCAATGTAATATCAAAGAATGTGTATTTCTTTGTTAGTACTTGTACCAAATAAGAATCCATATAATGATATAATCTTATTATGTGTTGTCTTGTAAATGTTGATAGAATGGCTCCCAAGAGGACATCAACATCTGCAGCACCACCCATGACTCAGGCCGCTATTAAGAAACTAGTTGCTAATAGTGTTTCCGCAACTTTAGAAGTACAAGCTACTACCATGGCAAATACTGATAATACCACTAGGAACACCGGACCAAGAGAAACTTCCGTAGCAAGAAAATGTAGCTACAAAGAGTTTATAAGCTGCCAACCTTTCAATTTTAAAGGTACGGAAGGCGCTGTTGGCCTCATCCACTGGTTTGAACGAACTGAATCGGTATTTTCCCGTAGCAACTGTACCGAGGACTGCAAAGTGAAATTTGCTACTGGTACTCTAACTGAAGAAGCTTTGTCCTGGTGGAATTCATTTGCCCAGCCTATTGGAATAGAGGAAGCCTACAAGATCACCTGGTCCGAATTTAAAAAGCTCTTAATAAAGAAGTATTATCCCCGAACCGAGGTCAAGAAAATGGAAAATGAATTTTACAATCTGAATGTAAAAGGAAATGATCTCAAGACTTACATTAGAAGATTCTAGGAATTGGCAATTTTATGTCCAACTATGGTGCCAAATTCTGAGAAACTTATAAAAGTCTTTATTGGGGGATTACCTAGAAGTATTGAAGAAAATGTTACCGCTTCAAAGCCTCAAACTTTGGATGAAGCCATTGCCATAACCTAGAGGTTAATGGATCAGGTAACAAAGCACAATTCTGTGCAAGGAACCAATGATCACAAACAAAAGTTTGATGATAGAAGAACCTTCACCAACAACAACTACCAAAATAACCGTAACAAGAATAACAACCGCAACAATGATCACTAACAACAGCAGAATAGAAGGCAAGAAACCATCAGGGCTTATGCTGCTACCCCAACTGAAAACAATAGGTATACTGGAAGCCTTCCTTTGTGTAAGAAATGCACCTTGCATCACACAGGACCTTGCACTGTCAAGTGTCAGACTTGCAACAAGGTGGGTAATCTAACCAGGAACTGAGAGAACAAAGGGCCAGCCACTGGAAGCAACCTGCAACTAGTATCAATGACTTGTTATGCTTGTAGAGAGAAAGGGCATTACAGAAATTAATGCCCAAAATCAAACAATAATGCCCATGGAAGAGCATACTTCCCGAGAGACAAAAACGCTCACCAAGACCCGAACGTAGTCACGGGTACGTTCCTCCCAAACCAACATCTAGCTAGAGTATTATTTGATTCAGGAGCCGATAAAAGTTTCGTATCCATATCTCTTGCTTCTATGCTTAATATCCCACCAATTACACTAGATACAACTTATGACATTGAAATGGCTGATGGAAACCTAGTAGGCACTAATACCGTTATCCGGGGTTGCACTCTGATTTTGCTAAACCAACCTTTCGAAATTGATCTCATGCCGATTAAACTCGGTAGTTTCGACGTCGTCATTGGTATGGATTGGTTATCCAAGTATCATGCTAGAATTATTTGTGACGAGAAAGTCGTCCACATCCCCATCGACGGTGAAACTTTAATCATACGGGGTGATCAAAGTAAAACCCGACTAAGCCTCGTATCTTGTATTAAAACCAAAAGATATATATCCAGGGGATATCAAGTTTTCGTAGCCTAAGTAATGAAGAAGAAGTCAGACGAAAACAACTAAAAGATATACCGATAGTCAGCGAATTTCCAGAAGTTTTTCTTGAAGACCTACCTGGCCTTCCTCCGGTTCGCCAAGTAGAATTCCAAATAGATTTAATGCCTGGAGCAGCACCAGTAGCACGAGCACCCTACAGATTAGCTCTTTCAGAAATGCAGGGACTATCTGACCAACTACAAGAATTAGTAGACCGAGGTTTTATCCGACCAAGTACTTCGCCCTGGGGAGTTCCTGTCTTATTTGTTAAAAAGAAAGACGGATCTTTCATAATGTGTATCGATTACCGAGAGCTAAATAAACTCACCGTAAAGAATCATTACCCATTACTCAGGATCGATGATTTATTCGACCAGCTTCAAGGTTCAAATACTTACTCAAAGATTGACTTAAGATCAGGCTATCACCAACTGAGAGTCCGGGACGAAGATATTCCCAAGACTGCCTTCAGAACATGGTACGGACACTACGAATTCCAAGTGATGCCATTTGGTTTAACCAACACGCCTGCTGTGTTCATGGACCTCATGAACCGTGTGTGCAAACCATACTTGGATAAATTTATAATAGTGTTCATTGATGATATTCTTATCTACTCCTATAACAAAGAAGGACACGCAGATCACCTGAGAATAATCTTGGAATTATTCAAAAAGGAAAAATTATATGCTAAGTTCTCCAAATGTGATTTCTGGCTCAATATCGTGCAATTTCTAAGACACGTGATCGACAGTCAAGGAATTCACGTTGACCCCGCCAAGATTGAAGCAGTTAAAAATTAGGCATCTCCTACCACACCCACAGAAGTATGCCAATTCTTAGGATTCGCCGGCTACTATCAGAGATTTATCAAAGATTTTTTGAAGATTGCAAAGTCTTTGACTAAATTAACCCAAAAAAATAAGAAGTATATCCGGGGAGAAAACCAAGAGTCAGATTTTCAACTGCTAAAACAAAAATTGTGTGAAGCTCTAATCTTAGTATTACCAGAAGGAAATGATAACTTTGTTGTTTATTGTGATGCATCACATCAAGTTCTGGGAGCAATGTTAATGCAAAGAGAAAAAGTTATTGCATATGCATCCCGACAACTCAAGCCTCACGAAGAGAACTATACCACACACGACCTCGAATTAGGAGCAGCAGTGTTCGCTCTGAAAATTTGGAGACACTATCTGTATGGCACAAAGTGTACTGTGTTCACTGATCATAAAAGTCTTCAGCATATCCTTGTTCAGAAAGAATTAAACATGAGATAACGCCATTGGTTAGAATTGCTTGCAGATTACGATTGTGAGATTCGCTACCATCCTGGAAAGGCAAATGTTGTAGTATATGCCTTGAGCCGGAAGGAACGAATTAAACCACTCCGAGTTAGGGCATTAGTCATGACTCTTCACCCAAAATTACCATCATAAATCCTCAAAGCCTAAACCGAGGCGATCAAAGAAGAGAACATCAAAGCTGAGAACCTACGAGGAATGGACAAAGCATTTGAAGTACGTCCTGATGGAACCCAATGTATCAAGAACCGAAGCTGGTTACCACTCTTTGGTAATTTAAGGGACTTGATCATGCATGAATCCCATAAATCAAAGTATTCCATCCACCCAGGTTCTGACAAGATGTATTAGGATCTAAAGAAACTCTATTGGTAGCCTAACATGAAGGTAATCATCGCTAAGTATGTTGGCAAGTGTTTAACATGCTCTAGAGTTAAAGCAGAATGTCAAAAGCCATCTGGCTTACAGATACAACCAGAGATTCCTACATGGAAATAGGAAAGAATAACGATGGACTTCATTACAAAACTACCCAAAACGTCAAACGAACATGACACAATTTGGGTCATTGTAGACCGCCTTACCAAATCAGCACATTTCATCCCTACCAGAGAGACAGATAGTATGGAAACCCTTACAAGGTTGTATATAAAGGAGATAGTTTTACGGGATGGAGTGCCGATATCCATCATCTCAAATCGTGACACTCATTTCACATCCAGATTCTGGCAATCAATGTAGAGTGCTTTGGGTACTCAATTAGACATGAGTACGGCATATCATCCTGAAACCGATGGACAAAGTGAAAGAACCATCCAAACACTCGAAGATATGCTTCAAGCCTATGTTATAGATTTTGGAAAAGGATGGGAGAGAAACTTACCACTGGTAGACTTTCCCTACAATAACAGTTACCATGCCAGTATTAAGGCAGCACCATTCGAGGCACTTTATGGTCGAAAGTGCTGATCACCTGTCCGCTGGGACAAAGTTGGAGATGTCCAACTCACGGGACCAGAGATAATCCATGAAACCACTGAAAAGATAGTACAAATCCGACAACGCTTGTAAGCTGCAAGAGACCGACAAAGGAGTTACGCCAATGTAAGGCGAAAGCCTTTGGAATTTCAAGTTGAAGACCGTGTTATGTTAAAAGTGTCACCTCGAAAAGGCGTCATCCGATTTGGAAAACAAGGAAAGCTTAACCCCCGGTATATTAGACCATTTAAGATCCTTGATAGGATTGGCCCAGTGGCATATACACTTGAGGTTCCCGAAGAACTCAGTAATGTCCACAGTACCTTCCACATTTCTAATCTAAAGAAATGCCTATCTGATGAATCCCTCGTCATTCCAATGAAAGAGCTTCAGCTTAATGAAAAACTCAATTTTGTGGAAGAACCAATAGATATTATGGATCGAGAAGTCAAGCAACTGAGACAAAGTCGTATTCCTATAGTCAAAGTAAGATGGAACTCTAAAAGAGGACCATAATTCACGTGGGAACGCGAAGATCAAATTCGTGCCAAGTATCCACATTTATTTCTAAACATCACTCCAACATCCAACTAAATCTCGAGACGAGATTTCTTTAAGGTTGGAAGACTATAACAACCTATAATTTTCCTCAGTGTAATTATCTATCTATTAAATTAGATGCAATTTTGCTCAGTGTAATTTCCATCTATTAAATTGGATGCAACCATTTTCATGGAAAGATTTTTGCTTTATTCCATCCATAATGTAACGTAACTTACATTACAAAAGTAAACGTGCTCACGCAACCTACCAATGCCAATTTCATCAACGTTTATATCAAGTAAATGTCATAATATGTCAAGCAATATGTTTTAAAGTCCATTTTTACCATACGTTATCTATTTAACGTACTTTCCAAAATGCTATTATAAAACGGACTTTATACATTAACGTTTATAATAAAACCCTAACTTTATGTAATGTTTACATACAAAACATACGTACAAGATTATAAGGCTTGTGTACAAGTTTTCAATACATGAAATTCAAATATCTTTTTCCTTTAAAGCCCTAGGTACAAGTCAATTAAGCACAAGATTCAAATGAGCCATTTTCCCTCCATTTTTCTAAGGCATTTCATACCACTTCTTAAGCACAAGATACAAGCTTCCAATGCATAACATTTGAACTATATAAATCCTAAACCCTAACCCTAGCTCATCCCAACCCAAATCCTAAAACCTAACCCTACACGAAAACCCTAAAACCCTAAACTAGTTCACCTAGTTTCGAACCAAAACCAAGCAACCACCCTCCCTCCACCATGATCCACCTACTTGTCACCACCTTGTCACCACCAAGCAACCACCCACACACCTTTTTCACCACCTTGGACACCAAGAAAAGCTCCTTGTCACTTCCTTGTAAGCTACTACCACAACTTGCACTCCAAGTAACACCCTTGTTACCACCCTAGTTAACCGAACCCCTTCCATCTCCTAACACCTCTTTGTGCTACTTCCTAGCTTATGTTAGTCATCCTAGCTATCCCTTGGCCACCACTACAAGTCTACTTGGCCACCACTCCACTTAACTTGGCCACCGCTCTCTTCCTTGGCCTATATATACACGAAACACACACACACTTTCAAACTCACCATTTAAGCTTCATACAACCTTAAAACTATGTTCTAGTTTGAGCCAAGGAAGGAAATGAAAAGGTTTAAGTCTAGAAAGAAGTCAAGGACTAAGAAAGATAGGTTCTTGAAGTCATCTCCATGTTTTTTAAACCATACTCACCCATTTCGACCCATTTCATCATTTTCGTGTACTAGTAAGTTCTTACACTCATTTTATAAGCTCTCATTTCATTTAGGATCATATATAGGCTCTTGTTTATCCTTAAGATCATGTGAAATAAGCCTTGAACCATAAAAACCATTTGTTTGGTTTTCCTAAACCAAACACACCCTAAAACCCTAAAAATCCTTTTTCATGAATCCTATAAGCTAAAAGCCATAAGATGACTTTATAAGCTGTTATAATAAGCTATAAGCTGCAACATACTTTTGAGATTGAAAAATACAACTATTATGGATTTTGGACTTAATTCGCAAATGGTTTCATGCAAAAGGGTATATATTGTAATTTTAGAAACTATATAACTTTCGAACCAAAAATGTAATTATCCTAACGTTAAACTTTAGGGGTTTGTTTTGCCATACTCTAAAGTTAAGGAATTAAATGTTTCAAGATTTAAAGGTAAGGGTGAAATTTGTAAATAAATATATACCAAGGGTATATCTTGTCATTTTCATATTCTCAAGGGTATAAAATGTAATATTTTTATATTAATTATAAAAATATATTTAAATATCATAAGACTCGATTTTATTAAAGCTAAACACATTTATCGTTCACTCATCGATCGAAACACTATAAAATAATTATGTTATATATTTAACATAATTTATCATCCACTAGCTTTTGAAGAAACTTAAAAAGATAAAATCTTATCATTTAAACTATAAGGTATCACGTTACTAGGAAATTTCATGTGAGTAGACGTTTTGACGAGTTGCTGGATTTATGATTTAAAGTGTCCTAGCTCCTCAAACGTTTACTACATGACCTCTGGATTATGATAGCCCGAACAGTGATACGATATTTTCATAAGTTAATAAACCAAAAACCGTTAAACTTTATAAAGTAAAGTTTTAGAATATAATCAATCTAACTAAGACTTGACATATTACCTTAGGTTGCATGACGAGGCTGTTTACTTCCATTTGAATTAAATTTCAAATCAATCAACTACCCTATCAAGGTGAGTTCATAGTCCCACCTTTACATGTTTTCTAAATCCTGTGGGGGGATACATGCTATAAACCATGAATACACGTATTTTCTAACTGTATGCTATCATGATATATTATTGCCTAAGTTTACCTCTACTGCCAATATCATTTAATCATGAACCATTAATAACTTGCCAGTGAACGCGAATATTATAGATATATCTATTGGGATTGACGAATCCTGTTTGTGTTTACCTGTACATGAGGTAATCAATAATGGGTAACTTTGGCAAGTTACCTTTCCAAGAGGACATTTGTTCCTCAATAATGTCACTGAGGTGATTTCTATGTTAACGTGTTGGTGTCATGAGCTTAGGGCAATAATAATGTTTTCCATGATAATTGTAATTGTACAATTATTACCACTTATGATGACTTGTATTCAACTATTACATTTTAAACCTGTGAATTTCACTCAACCTTTGTGTTGACCTTTTTAGCATGTTTATCTCAGGTAATTGAGCAACCTATGGCACGGAGTGGCATTGGACTTGAGGACGTCCAAACTTGTTATCATTCAAACTCTATGTTTTCATATGTATTTTGGGACCTCCTTTTGTAAAACTCTGAAATAATATTGAATGATAACTAAATTTTCCAAAACGTCTCTTTTGAGTCATTTTCTATGATTATGACTGTTGATTCATGAAGTAATACCCTAATTTAGCTTCCGCTGCTATATGTCAAATAAGGGGGTGTTACAAGATGTGTATCCTTGCTAAGCTTATGATAGAATACTCGTCACGATCGAGCAATTAAATGAATTAGTTACATGTTACCACATAGATTAGTCGAGTGATTTGAGTGAGTTTATCTTCCTATTTCGTGAGGTGTGTGGTTGTGTACTAGTAGTTAAACGAATAAATGCTTAAAGAAAAATCCTTTGGGATACTTTTTCATAAATTTCTAAAGTCTACTTGAGGACAAGTAGGATTCAAGTGGGGGGATATTTGATGACATCAAATAATGTAACTTTTGTAGCATCATTTATCCCATATAAATTACCCATTTTGTATAATTATTTTGAGACTTGATACTTAATTGTTTATATTTGATATTTGCAGTAATTATGGAGTACTTTGTAAAGATCATCTAAAAGGCACGCATTCTGGAGCTTAAACGAAGACATCTAAAGATTACTGATTCTGACATCCTATACGCCGTATCTATCAAGGAAGATACGGTGTATCTGTGCCTGCACTTCACAAGAAACAACGAAGAATTGATTACTAATACGCCGTATCCAAGAAACTTAATACGCCCTATCAATGGTCAAACATTAGAAGATTCTGAAAGATATCAACCGTGGTCCTTACTCCAAGAAATCCCCAAATGCGCCATATCCCACATCGCCCGATACGGCGTATTGATCAATTTCCAGACTTTATAAAAACAAAACCCTAAACTTAGTGTAGACATGCATTAACCACCAAGTTCAATTTCCAAACGATAAAAGAAGCCAAGAAGGTCCTGAAAAGTGCTCCAATCCATAGGAAAACCCTTGTAATCTCTACACTCTACTATACGCGTTCCGTTAACATTATGTTTAATTGTTCATATATGATTTCGTGTATTGTTACAATGACTATCAGCTAATACCTTTAGATATTAGCCATGTTTATGACAATTTAATGTTTTTTATTCTGATTGCGTCTTGTAAATTGTGTGTTGTCTTATGTTTACCAAGTTATACTCACTTATGTGCTTAAGTATGCGACCTATCATTCAACTGGGTCTAGTCCTATATATTTAATGCGCTACAACTTCGGTGTTATGTGGGCGTAGGCTAAGAGTCCGGGATAGCTCTCCATATTTCGATTTATATATCTAGAGTATAAGATCACAAGTAACGTGTTGTCTTTATTTATGGTTTAGTGAACAAGTTGGACTAGCAGGTGACCTAGGATCAACAAGTGACGTTCTGATTCCTTGAGCAAAGATCTGGACAAATGGACTACTAGTATATAAAGAGCCATTAAGTAGTAAGTTAGTAAAGTCTCGTTGAGCTAAGATTCGATAAGATCACCATTATTGTCTTCTAAAATAGATTATAAACAACCGCAAAGAGGTTTATGCGGATTTGGTTAATTGTAACAGAATTGCCACTCTAGGTCTTAGGAAGAAGTACCGTCTAAGTCTAGGAATGATATATCAATAATGAAACAGGACAATCATTGCACTTATAAACTAAAACCAACATTTTATTTTGAAAAGGACAATCTATTGCAAGCTGTATAAACTAAAACCAGCATTTTATTTGATAAAACTGCGTTAATTCGTTTTCTAGATACATTATGCATTCTGCACCACTCTTTTTCTTCCTGGCTATCAACTTATGTAGTGTTTATTGCTCATCTAACCTCCTTTAGGTTATGATACCCATAATCTTGCAGCTGTCTCTCAGATTGACCCCCCCTTGCGTTTAGTTTAGGCATTAAATTAGGTTTTAACGTAGAACTTTAGAATAATTTAGGATCTTAACATAGAATAACCTAAAATTTCTAATCTTAGAATTTAGGATTTTAAGTCCTCGCTTCTTTAGTAATCTATCGACACCCTACTTACCAATGAATCTACATTTGATTGGGTACACTATCCGTTAGTGTTGTTCTAGGTATAGTAGGCAAAATATAAATAGTAAAACTTGATAACAAATAATACCTACGCACAACCACACATCAATCATCAACCAAGTCTTCCATAGAATTAACAATATCTTCCTCAAGACAGAAAACGGATTAGAAACCAGAGTACCAGAATTCGGCTTCACAACCTGCCTATTTGAGCCATTAGTAGATTTATTAAACCTACTACCTTGATGTTTACATTGGCTTTACCAGTTACCACATTTGCTTGTCTTCTGTTTCACACTCTGAGAACCATCATCCTGAACATCCTTTTGTTTCCCGGCCTTCGGCTGTGTGTCGCTCGTCAAAGGCTTTTTAGGATAAATGTCACACGAGCGACCAAAGATCTTACATTCGTCACACCTAGGATATTTCTATTCATATTATACATGTATAGTCTCTGTTTTGTAACCTGGACCATCCAACTTAGGAATAGCAATAACTAATATGTCCTTTAACCAACATTTAAAATCCAACCAAATCAAAGCACGAGCAAAGCTACCATGACCCTAACATTCCGTACATATAGAACTCTTATAATCCAACATAATAAAATTGTCGTGTTTAGTAGCAATCATACTCAATCTGTCACTAGTAAAAGCAACCATTGGAACATTATGTAGTTTAACCCACACTAACACCTTCGTCAAATCTTCTTTAGTTAGATTCACATCAGGAGACCATTTCTTCTAAATTATAGGAACATTCTGAATCATATATGGCCCATTCTTCAACAAATTTTCCAATCCATGTTTAGACACAAACTTAAAGTAGAATAACCCAGTATTCATCATAACTTTTTGTAGCCCATGCTTAGACCATTTATTCCAAGCATATTGTTCAACAAGAGGATATTCAATATGATTTCAAATGAAATATCCATACAAAGAATTTGTGAACCTATCACTCACTTCTTGTACCGATGCCATTGGGATAAACAAATCGGCCTCAACAGTACCCACCCCATATTCAAGAGACCAAAAATTTACCTTAGCCTTTTCGCGATCTAAATTGGCCACTTTAGCATATGTGGAAGGGTGACTCGAACTAGGCTGATCTAGATCAACTTTAGGGTTCCCTTGTGTAGCACTTTCCTTGTTCACTTTGTCTGCGTTACTAGTTTGTTATACACGAGCAGGATATGCCCCAAATTCGTTGGATGGTACATTAGAGTAGTAGTTCTTCCTAAGGATCGATATCAAAATCTGTGCATCACCAAGTAAATTCTGGTCTTTAGCAGTCGATCCCCTTTTATCACCATCTCCATTACCCTCATTCATAATAAACCTTACAATTGACATAACCAAATAGTAGCACAATCCATACACCAACCAACAACACGAATATAACAATAAACCCTCTATAGAAATCATCAAATCGTAACGAACCAAACAGAACCCTAATAAGCTGGAACCCTAACTCGAGTAATACAATGCACCAGTAAGGATGCAATATATTAAGCATATGAAGTCACTCAGAAAATAAGAGAAACAAATGGAACGTCACGGTTAATAATCAAATTACCCAAGTCGAATGTAAGGAACCCTAAAAACCTAACTAAGCAATCACACCAAATCTTGTTAAAAAACAAACAAAATTGAGATAATAAATGATATAACAAGAATGTTAAACCCTTCACTATTATAGCTCAGTGTAAGAATAAAAACAATGGATGATTAGACAAGATCAAGATTAGACAAGATCAAATAAGGAGGAAAGGTTTTCATCAACTGTTATAAAGAACCCTAGAAACAAAAAATCTAAAGCATATAATTTGATATAATCAATCAAATCTGAGATAGAGAATGATAAATCACGAATGATAAATTACTCATTGTAATAAATCAAAATCAAGATCAAAAGAATGTGGATTAGATTAAAATCGATTAGGGTTCATAGAGCTTTTGGTTGCTGGTTTTAGAGAGAATATTTGTCATTTTTTTTCACTTTGACCTCGAAACTTAAAAAAACAAAAACTAACTTAAAAAAACTCTTCCGACCATTTATTTTAAAAATATTTTAAAAGATTTTATCAATGAAATAAGAAAGGTGGAGAGATTTGTTGCCTAATTATGATGTCAACATACAACATCCTTAACGACATGAGGAACAAGTTGCGCATCATACAATAAAGGGAATTTCTAACTTGTGCAATGGTGGGAAAGGCTAAAGAGGTATTAAATGAACTCAAATTACCATATAACATGTTAGTTGATATTAATAATTTTCTATATTTGTGATGGTTACCAAAATTATCAATGATTTATATGGAAATTCAGTCATTTATAGAAATATTTGTTTTCATTTAACACTTTTAAACTTGTGCCACCACGGCACAAGTTAGAAAAACCCTACAATAAAAGTAGAAAATGACGACGAAGTTTTTATTCTTAAGACATGAAAAATCAATTAAGTCTTGTTAAAACAGTTAATAAAAGGATGTAAAAGTCACTAGCTTCTTGCTAGCCAGTACCCTTTTTTGTCTCATGAAATAAATCAACATCTAAATTAAACTCCAAGATGAAAAATTAAAATCCATTGTAATTTGGCGGATGAAGGAGATGAAAACTGTAACACCCCCAAATTATGTGGCAACGGGATAGTGACCGGGGGCGTTACTTCATAATACATAAGAACAAGATAGATAAAGAACGACCTCTATATGAGTCGTTTAAAAGATAACGTTTGATTTCATTTCAATGTTTAACAAAAGCACCATATTTTGAGAGTTCACTAATGTCACACCCCCAAATTGGGTCTCGGTGGAATAGGTATCCGAGGGCGTGACGGTCATGAATATCTCGAACACATGGCGAGAGAACGACCACTAATGGACATTTTGAAAATCATAACTCGTTGTATTGATAAAATAAATTAAGTCTTTACAATAGACCAAAAGTAATTTGAAATGTAGCGGAAGCATAAACATGTTTTTGGAAGACAACTAGTATGTATAATAAATAAGTCTTGAAAAATGAAGTCATATAGCAAGTAGACTCCACATAGCACTTCAAGATAAATCCAAAGCTAAGCACCTAAGAAAAAGATGCTAAAATGCGTCAACAAAAAGTTGGTGAGTTCATAGGTTCAGGTAAAATAATTATGAGGACCAAAAGAGTTTAGTGACTATGTATCATCCCAAGTTTCATGAAAAACGTTTAGCAATCAGCGGCGTTCAATAAAGTAGTATAAAGTACCAAGATTCCAACGTATGACTATCGTAACACATACAATAACCATAAAAAGTGTTTACGATATTGTCCTAAGCTCATGACACCGAAGCCTTAACAAGTTGTGTATTGTATTCCTATAGACTCGTCTTGATTATGATGTTTTGCCAAAACACCCAAGTACTACCTCAAATGAAATGCACCCACGACCAACATACTCATCTAGAATTCTCAGGGTGGGGGTGTCAACCCCAATAGATCTATTCACAACATTCGTGCTTACACAAAGTAATTAACGGTCCATGATAGTATTTACTACGTAGCAATATGGAAACTTAGGCAATACGTAAAAGTTTAAAGCACTTATATCCATAGTAAAAGCAACCAATGTATTCATAAAAGCTTAAAGTACTTGTATTCATAAGTAAAATAAGTGTGAAATCAATTATGTAAACGAGTTTGTAAATGAGTAAGTAAAGGAGTTTGTAAACTAGCATGTATTCTCCCCCAAAACAGTTCAAAACAAGTAAAATAGGGGCTATGAAACTCAACTTACGCAAAGTGAGTGAAATGACAATCAACGAAGTAGAGTAATATCACGAGATCCTAACCGCAACCTAATTAAATGACGCGCTTTAGAAAGGACAAATACATTTAACGAAATGACGCAAAATACGTCCATAGAGATCAAATAGCATCCATATGTGTTGTGTCTTTGTTTAATTAACAAAACGTGTCTTTATGAAAATAAAAGACCTTTACTTAATTTCCAGACACTTAGACGAAAAATTATTATTTTTAGAAAGTTTCTATTTTTGGAAAGCTTAGAAATCTGGAACGTTAATACCATCCCCTAATATTGGTTAATTCCATGTACCCTAAATATACTAAATCAACCTAAACGCCTACTTCCACTTTCAACTCTTCATTACTTATCCCGTAATCACAACTTACTATATTTAGCAATATTCGACGTTTTTGATAATCGTTCCTAAAGTGTTTCTAACTCACCCTAATATTATATAAGTGTTACTATAACTTTCGCTAAGGTCTTTACATCATAAACGAACCCAAAAACGTTCGAAAACCTCATTTAATGTTGCAGCAGGCTCAAAAATTTAATTAAAGTGTCTTATAAACGACTCACCTTTATGATGCTATAAGTCACTCAACTTTGACTTTTAAGCTATAATCAAAAAACGGAATACCCTGTTCTACCAAAATTCTCATTTCGAAAACTACATTCTATAAGTTTAGAAAGCCGTTTCGAGACTCCGAAAGGTTCACTTGACTTTCAAAATCTGATCAGAAGGTTTATTAAAGCAAAACATTGTTCAAGTATTGACAACCACGAAAAAGACCATAACTTATTCGTTTTAACGTTCGAATTTACACACGCGAAAATCTTATATCAAAATCACCATAGAGACATAAGCTATCATATTCCTGAGTTTTCAACATGTTAAAGTATTTTTAAACCATCCAAAACGTAGGGGCTGTTTTCGGACAATTTCTAAACTTAGCCGAAACCGACACTAATCAATATCCCAACTCCATAATACTTCCAATCTAACCTAGTTTCTTCCAACACAAAATCCAACAACAAAGCCACTACTAATATCAACCTAATCCCATTTCTAACCTCTTCCAAACCTACTAATCCATCACCTCAAACTAAACCAACCATATTCAAATCCAATAATACCATTTATTCAATAACCTTTTAAAAACCCATCAACTTAGTTTCATAAAAATCAACACAAACACATGGATACTAAAGATTTAATAACAAGAATCAGAGAATAAGAATGAAAGAAAAGAGCTTAAGGTTTGCTTATAAGTGATGAAGAAAGTAAATGGAACCCTAGATCTAAAGAAATAACTAAAATCTTTAATAAACCCTAAATATATTTGAAACCCTAACTTGAAGATCTTTGAATAACCCTTGAAATGGAAGAACCAACACTTGAATACTTCTTAAATGACCCTAAATAATAGTCTTGAACACTTGGATTTGAAGAATAATAAAGAATTTTGAAACCCTTGTAAGGGTGTTTGTTGCCGTGAGTAACCAACAAAGAAAAGAGAAGGAGAAAAATTTTAGAAGCTTGTAATAAGAATGAAAACCTAGAATGAGATAAGTGTGTTATTTATATGGGAAGGTTAGGTTTCTTAACTTAAACCATGGTACACTAAAATGACTAGAATCCTACATGTTTTGATATCGTGGCTTGTTGGCTGTGTGAAGAAACAAGAAACATGAGTCAAAACTTTGACCCATCTGCAACTCTTATGAAAGTAGCTAAATGATTCATGGTACAAATTTAAAACAAATGAGGTAGTGAGCCATATGATGGTTCCATGGTGCAAGAAATGGTGTGTCTAGTTTGGGAAAGAAAACAAGATGGTTACTTACACATGCATGTGCATGGTAAAAGTGTAAAGATGCCTTGTGATTTAATTAGAGGACTTGAACCAAAAATGATGAAGTGAAGGTTTATTATTTTCGAAATTATGGTGCTAGAATGATTAACGTATGCAAACTCGGGTTTACATGCAAAGGTGGTAGGTTTCCGGGGTTTCGTTGGGTATAAAACGATAAGACGCACGCAAAAACGTAAAAATTCTAATGTAAGTGTACATAAACTATGTCGCAATTTAAAATGATTATAACAAGTATAATATGAGAAGACCAAATTTTAGTCTGAAGTCGGAACACATCCGAAAACATTTTTTCAGTTTTACGCGGGACCACTTCCCGGATATTGGTCAAATTAACACGTAACTTATAAAGGTTAAAAGAAAGCACATAAAAGATAAAAAAATGACTTGGAAATTTACGGAGTATCACAGTCCTTCCCCGTTAATAGAGCTTTGTCCCCAAAGTTCACGTTGTGGTATTCGACGAGGATGCGGAGTTTGAGGAAAAGTATGGGTAAAGGATAGTTTTAAAGGGAGAAGTCAAGGTTTATCATTTGCTAACTTAACAAATTTCTAAGTGACTGAGAAAGTTGAGTCGACATCGCTAAGATTGACGATACAGTGACTACGCAGCTCCTATTGACGCTTGAATTTTGTTTGGACGGGAATATAACGATTTTCATGGAAGAACGTACCCGTAAGAGTTTCAACGTTCTTAGGGCGCTTACTAATACGAATACGCATGACAGACACAACTCACGAAAACGCACGCAAAATATCAGTAAAACACGAATACGACAAATCCCATTGAAAATATAGATAAGAGGAAAGAAATAGATATGGAAAGTAAAGATAAATTGTCAAAGTTTTATGGTGACTACTCTCAGCATAGCATGGTCCTTCCTGAATTAGACATAGGTGGCCAGGATTTGTATAATTTAGGGACTAACGATGAAATGCTTATTTCATCAAACTAGTGTTTGTTTAAATTGTTATATGGCGTAAAAAATATGGTTTATAAAGTAGCAAAACAGTTCGTAAAGACGAATACAAGATAGTTTATATATAACGACACAAGATATTTTGTATGATGATGTAAAATGGGTCAAGAGGTGATATCGAAATAGTTTACGAGAAAATCACATGACAGTTCATTATGTACTAGTAATGGGTTTATAATATGGTACAAATAGTTTACGAATTGACAATCCAATAGTTTATAAAATGACAACGACATAGTTTATAAGGTGACAACGATATAATTTATGAAAGACAACAAAATAGTTCATAAGATGGTAACAAAATAGCTTATGAGATGATAGTAAGATAATTTATAAGATGATGACAAAATGGTTTATAGGATAATAATAAAAATAGTTTATAAGACGATGGTAAGATGTTTAATAAGTTGTTAGCAAAACGGTTGTAGACTGGTAGTAGAATAGTTTATAAAATGACAGTAACTTTGTTTATAAGATGTTACTAAAATAGTTCACGCGTCATTCCGGATCGGGTAATATGCATAGTTCTAAATCACAAGGATATAAGACATGGCGAGATGTTGTACGAGTTATAGTCCTCATAAACGATAAAAGGAATTATAATGCTCTCGATGAACGTTGATATAGAAAGTATTATTTAAATCACGACATGCTTAAAATGAATAAATGAAAGCTCGATACGCAAAGAATCAAAAGAGAATAATAATAGATAAAGGATTTTCATATCATTGATAGTTAAGTAATAATACTTAGTAAGATAATACTTAGATATATGAACAATAGCAATTTCATAGGGGTACGTATAGGCAAAAAAAGGGGAAATCACATAAGGATCACGTACTGGTTATAGACCAGACCTAATATACAACATGGTTCCCTATAACCCTGGCTCTGAATACCAATCTGTCAAACCCCCAAATAGGGTCTCGTCAGAATAGGTATCCGAGGGCGTAACGGTTATGAATATCTCAAACACATGGCGAGAGAACGACCACTAATGGACGTTTTGAAAATCATAACTCATTGTATTGATAAAATAAATTAAGTGTTTACAGTTGACCAAAAGTAATTTGAAATGTAGCGGAAGCATAAACATGTTTTTGAAAGACAACGAGTATGTATGATAAATAAGTATTGAAAAATGAAGTCATATAGCAAGTAGACTCTACATAGCACCTCAAGAGAAATCCAAAGCTAAGCATCTGAGAAAAGCATGCTAAAATGCATCAACATAAAGTTGGTGAATCCATAGGTTTAGGTAAAGTAATTACGAGGACCAAAAAAGTTTAGTGACTATGTTTCATCCCAAGTTTCATGAAAAATGTTTAGCAATCAATGACTATTAATAAAGTAGTATAAAGTACAAAGATTCCAACATATGACTATTCTAACACATATAATAATCAAAAAAAGTGTTTAAGATTTTGCCCTAAGCTCATGACACCGAAGCCTTAACAAGTTGTGTATTCTAGTCCTATAGACTCGTCTCGATTCTGATGTTTTGCCAAAACACCCAAGTACTATCTCAAATGAAATGCACCCATTAGCCAATGTACTCATCTAGAATTCTCAGGGTGGGGGGTATCAACCCCAATAGATCTATTCACAGCATTCGTGCTTACACAAAGTAATTAACGGTTCATGATAGTGTGTACTACATGGCAATAAGGAAACTTAGGCAATACATAAAAGTTTAAAGCACTTGTATCCATAGTAAAAGCAACCAATGTATTCTTAAAAGCTTAAAGTACTTGTATTTATAAGTAAAACAAGTGTGAAATCAATCATGTAAACGAGTTTGTAAACGAGTAAGTAAAGGAGTTTGTAAACGAGCATGTATTCTCTCCCAAAACAGTTCAAAACAAGTAAAATAAGGACTATGAAACTCACCTTACGCAAACAGTGAGTGAAATGACGATCAACGAATTAGAGTGATATCACGAGATCCTAACTGCGGCCTAATTAAATGACGCTCTTTAAGAAGGAGAAATACATTGAACGAAATGAAGCAAAATACTCCAAAGAGATCAAATAGCATCCATATGTGTTGTGTCTTAGTTTAATTAACAAAAACGTGTCTTTACGAAAATAAAAGAACTTTACTTAAGTTCCCGAAACTTAGACGAAAAATTACTATTTATGGAAAGTTTTTATTTTTGGGAAGCTTAGAAATCCGGGACGTTGATACCGTTCCCTAATATTGGTTAATTTCCTTTACCCCAAACGCACTAAATCAACCTAAATGCCTACTTCCACTTTCAACTCATTAGTACTTATCCGGTAGGCCGTAATCATAACTTACTATATTTAGCAATATTCGACGTTTTTGAAATATCGTTCCTAAAGTGTTTCAAACTCACCCTAATATTATATAAGTGTTACTATAACTTTCGCTAAGGTCTTTACATCCTAAACGAACCCAAAAATGTCCGAAAACCTCATTTAATGTTGCAATCAGCTCAAAAGTTAATTAAAATATCTTAAAAACGACTCAACTTTATGATGCTATAAGTCACTCGTCTTTGACTTTTAAGCTTAACGAAAACGCGCAATTGTTACTAAAATTTCATTTCGAAAAACTTTAGTTTTATAAGTTTAAGCCGGTTCAGACCCGAAAGGGGTCAAAACTTCGTTTTAAAATCTGATCAGAATGTTTATTAAAGCTGAAATAAAGTTCAAGTTTTGACAACGCGGAAATGACCATAACTTATTCGTTTTACGTTCGATTTTTGCGAATCTTATATCAAAATCACCGCAGTGACATAAGCTATCATATTCTTAAGTTTTCAACATGTTAAAGTATTTTCAAACCGTCCGAAATGTAGGGTCTGTTCTTGGACAGTTTCTAAACTTAGCCGAAACCGAAACTAATCAATATCACAACTCCACAATACTTCCAATCTAAACTAGTTTCTCCCAACATAAAATTCAACAACAAGACCACTACTAATATCAACCTAATCCCATCTCTAACCTCTTCTAAACCTACTAATCCATCACCTCAAATTAAACCAACCATATTCAAATCTAATAATACCATTTATTCACTAACCTTTCAAAAACCCGTCAACTTAGTTTCATAAAATCAACACAAACAAATGGATACTAAAGATTTAATAACATGAATCATAAGTGAATAAGAATGAAAGAAAAGAGCTTATGGTTTGCTTACAAGTGATGAAGAAAGCAAATGCAACCCTAGATCTAAAGAAATAACTAAGATCTTGAATAAACACCAAAAATATTTGAAACCCTAACTTGAAGATCTTTGAATAACCCTTGAAAATGGAAGAACCAACACTTGAATGCACCTTAAATTACCATAAATAATAGTCTTGAACACTTGGATTTGAAGAATAATAAAAAAATTTAAAACCCTTGTAAGGGTGTTTGTTGCCGTGAGTTTCCAACAAAGAAAAGAGAAGGATAAACTTTTTAGAGGCTTGTAATAAGAATGAAAACCTAGAATGAGATAAGTGTGTTATTTATATGGGAAGGTTAGGTTTCTTAACTTAAACCATGGTGTACCAAAATGACTAGAATGCTGCATGTTGTGGTCTCGTGGCTCGTTGGCTGTGTGAAGAAACTGAGTCAAAACTTTAACCCATGCGCAAGTCTTATAAAAGTAACTTAATGATTCATGGTTCAAATTTAAAACAAATTAGGTAGTAAGCCTTATGATGGTTCTATGGTGTAAGAAATGGTGTGTCTAGTTTGGGAAAGAAAACAAGATGGTTACTTACACATGCATGTGCATGGTAAAAGTGTAAAGATGCCTTGTGATTTAATTAGAAGACTTGAACCAAAAATGATGAAGTGAAGGTTTATTATTTTTGAAATTATGGTGCTAGCATGGTTAACGTATGCAAACTCGGGTTTACATGCAAAGGTGGTAGGTTTCCGGGGTTCCGTTGGGTATAAAACGATAAGACGCAAAACGCACGCGAAAAAGTAAAAATTCTAACGTAAGTGTACATAAACTATGTCGCACTCTAAAATCATTATAACAAGTATAATATGAGAAGACCAAATTTTAGTCCGAAGTCGAAACGCATCCGATAACGTTTTTTAGTTTTACGCGGGATCACTTCTCGGATTTAGGTCAAATTAACACGTAACTTATAAAAGTTAAAAGAATGTACGTAAAATATAAAATAATGACTTGGAAATTTACGGAGTGTCACAGTCCTTCCCCGTTAAAAGAGCTTTGTCCCTAAAGCTCATGTTGTGGTATTCGACGAGGATGTGGGGTTTGAGGAAAAGTATGGGTAAAGGATAGTTTTAAAGGGAGAAGTCAAGGTTTATCATATGCTAACTTAACAAATTTCTAAGTGGCTGATAAAGTTGAGGCAACATCGCTAAGATGGTCGATAACAGTGACTATGCAGCTACTATTGGCGCTTGAATTTAGTTAGGACGAGAATATAACAAATTTCATGGAAGAACGTACCCGTAACAATGTCAAGGTTCTTACGACGCTTACTAATACAAATACGCTTGACAGACACAACTCACGAACATGTACGTAAAATATCAGTAAAACACGAATACGACAAATCCCATTGAAAATATAAAGAAGTTGAAAGAAAATAGATATGGAAAGTAAAGATAAATTGTCAAAGTTTTATGGTGACTACTCTCAGCATAGCATGATCCTTCCTGAATTAGACATAGGTGGTCAGGCTATGTATAATTTAGAGACTAACGATGAAATGCTCATTTCGTAAAACTAGTGTTATGTTTAAATTGTTATATGGTGTAAATAATATGGTTTATAAAGTAGCAAACCAGTTCATAAAGATGAATACAAGATAATTTACATATAACGACACAAGATATTTTGTACGATGACGTAAAATGGGTTAAGAGGTAATATCAAAATAGTTTACGTGAAAATCACATGGCAGTTCATGATGTACTAGTAACGGGTTTATAATATGGTACAAATAGTTTACGAATTGACAATCCAATAGTTTATAAAATGACAACGACGTAGTTTATAAGGTGACAATGATATAATTTATGAAAGACAACAAAATAGATCATAAATAGCTTATGAGATGATAGTAAGATAATTTATAAGATGATGACAAAATGGTTTATAGGATAATAGCAAAATAGTTTATAAGACGATGGTAAGATGTTTAATAAGTTGTCAGCAAAATGGTTGTAGACTGGCGGTAGAATAGTTTATAAAATGACAGTAACTTTGTTTATAAGATGTTACTAAAATAGTTCACGCCTCATTCCGGATTGGGTAATATGCATAGTTCTAAATCACAAGGATATAAGACATGGCGAGATGCTGTACGAGTTATAGTCCTCGTAAACGATAGAAGGAATTATAATGCTCTCGATAAACATTGATATAGAAAGTATTATTTAAAGCTCGACATGCTTAAAATGAATAAATGAAAGCTCGATACACAAAGAATCAAAAGAGAATAATAATAGATAAATGATTTTCATATCACTGATAGCTAGGTAATAATACTTAGTAAGATAATACTTAGATATATGAACAATAGCAATTTCATAAGGGCACGTATAGGCAAAAAAGGAGAAAATCACATAAGGATCACATACTGGTTATAGACCAGACCTAATATACTACCTGGTTCTCTATAACCCTAGCTTTGAATACCAATCTATCACACCCCCAAATCGGGTCTCTTTGAAATAGGTATCCGAGGGCGTGACGGTCATGAATATCTCGAACACATGGTGAGAGAATGACCACTAATGGATGTTTTGAAAATCATAATTCGTTGTATTGATAATATAAATTAAGTGTTTACAGAAGACCAAAAGTAATTTAAAATGTAGCGGAAGCATAAACATGTTTTTGGAAGACAACGAGTATGTATGATAAGTAAGTCTTGAAAAATGAAGTCATATAGCAAGTAGACTCCACATAGCACTTCAAGAGAAATCCAAAGCTAATCATCTGAGAAAAACATGCTAAAATGCGTCAACATAAAGTTGGTGAGTTTATAGGTTTAGGTAAAGTAATTACGAGGACCAAAAAAGTTTAGTGATAATGTTTCATTTCCAATTATCATGAAAGATGTTTAGTAATCAGTGACGTTTAATAAAGTAGTATAAAGTAGAAAGATTCTAACGTATGACTATTGTAACATATACAATAATCACAAAAAGTGATTATGATATTGCCCTAAGCTCATGACACCGAAGCCTTAACAAGTTGTATATTCTAGTCCTATAGACTCGTCTCGATTATGATGTTTTGCCAAAACACCTAAGTACTACCTCAAATGAAATGCACCCACTGGCCAATGTACTCATCCAGAATTCTCAGGTGGGGGTGTCAACCCCAATAGATCTATTTACAATATTTGTGCTAACACAAAGGAATTAACGGTTCATGATAGTATGTACTACGTGGTAATAGGGAAACTTAGGCAATACGTAAAAGTTTAACGCACTTGTATCTATAGTAAAAACAACTAATGTATTTGTAAAAGATTAAAGTACTTGTATTTAAAAGTAAAACAAGTGTGAAATCATTCATGTAAATGAGTTTGTAAACGAGTAAGTAAAGGAGTTTTTAAACGAGCATGTATTGTCCCCCAAAACAGTTCAAAACAAGTAATATAGGGGCTATGAAACTCACGTTACGCAAACAGTGAGTGAAATGACAATCAACGAAGTAGAGTGATATCACGAGATCCTAACCGCGACCTAATTAAATGACGCACTTTAGGAAGGAGAAATACATTTAACGAAATGACGCAAAATACGTCTATAGAAATCAAATAGCATCCATATGTGTTGTGTCTTAGTTTAATTAACAAAACATGTCTTTACGAAAATAAAAGACCTTTACTTAAGTTCCCGACACTTAGACGAAAAATTAATATTTTTGAAAAGTTTCTACTTTTGGAAAGTTCAAAAATCCGGGACGTTAATATCATTTCCTAATATTGCTTAATTCCAATTACCCTAAATCCATTAAATCAACCTAAACGCCTACTTCCACTTTCAACTCATTAGTACTTATCCCGTAATCACAACTTACTATATTTAGCAATATTCGACGTTTTAAAAATATCGTTCCTAAAGTGTTTATAACTCACCCTAATTTTATATAAGTGTTACTATAACTTTCGCTAAGGTCTTTACATCCCAAACGAACCCGAAAACGTCCGAAAACCTCATTTAATGTTGCAATCAGCTCAAAAATTAATTAAAGTATCTTAAAAATGACTCAACTTTATGATGTTATAAGTCACTCGTCTTTGACTTTCAAGCTTAACAAAAATGCGTTATGTTTACTAAAATTTCATTTCAGACAACTTTAGTTTTATAAGTTTAAGCCGGTTCGAACTTGAAAGGGGTCAAAACTTCGTTTTAAAATCTGATCAGAAGGATTATTAAAGCTGAAAAATGTTCAAGTTTTGACAACACGGAAATAACCATAACTTATTCATTTTACGTTCGATTTTAGCGAATCTTACACCGTATAGACATAAGCTATCATATTCTTAAGTTTTCAACATTTTAAAGTATTTTTAAACCGTCTGAAATGTAGGGGCTGTTTTTAGACATTTTCTAAACTTAGCCGAAACCGACACTAATCAATAACACAACTCCACAATACTTCCAATCTAACCTAGTTTCTCCCAACACAAAATCCAACAATAAAACCACTACTAATATCAACCTAATCCCATCTCTAACCTCTTCCAAACCTACTAATCCATCACCTTAAATTAAACCAACCATATTCAAATCCAATAATACTATTTATTCAAAAACCTTTCAAAAACCCATCAACTTAGTTTTATAATATCAACACAAACACATGGATACTAAAAATATAATAGCAAGAATCATAAGTGAATAAGAATGAAAGAAAAGAGCTTAAGGTTTGTTTACAACTGATGAAGAAAGCAAATGCAACCCTAGATCTAAAGAAATAACCAAGATGTTGAATAAACGCCAAAAATATTTGAAACCATAACTTGAAGATCTTTGAATAACCCTTGAAAACGGAAGAACCAACACTTGAATGAACCTTAAATGACCCAAAATAATAGTGTCACATCCCGACATAGGCGGAAACAAGGGTATGCGACGAAGAATAATCAATCATAACACAAGATGTGGAAATCGTAGAGGGGGGTGAATACGTTTCCATTTAAAAACTTAAAAAGTATCAAATTATCCATCAAGTTAGATGCAATATGATGAGTGTGAATAATACATCTATATCCACTAGACCATGTCATAGCAATATAAACACAATCATAATGTTACCTTGTATCCATGACACAATCATGATCCAAACAATATAAGCAACAATCAACACACATATAGATCTAATGCAAATATAAATGTAAGGCGATAAGGTAAATAAAGATGTAAAGTGAAAAGTAAAAGAAAGTACAAACCAGACGCGGTGATTTATAGTGGTTCGGTCACGAAGCACCTCTTCACCTTACTCCACTCCTCGAGTACCCAACTCGAGAGTTACTTCACTAGTCAACAAGCTCCCTTTAGGCGGAGAAATACCATACACAACTAAGCTTACACCGATTTCCGACAATAAGCCAAATGTCGAGTTCTAATCATAGCTAGAACCAATCTATCACAACTTATGTATTTTGAGGACTAAAATACTAACCGCACAACTTCACTTCACGACACAACTTCACTTCACCGCACAACTTCACTTCACCGTACAGCTTCACTTCATGACACATCTTCACTTCACCGCACAATTTCACTTCACCGTACAACTTCACTTCACGACACAACTTCACTTCACCGCACAACTTCACTTCACCGCACAAATTTACTTTACTACACCTAGACACTAACACAATCACAACAATCTAACTCTTCTTTCTATGATCATCACGATCTAACTATACTTTTTATGATCACCACGATCTAACAACTATACACACCATGATCACCACGATCTAACTATTACACAAGTTTGGAATACATGGACTCAATCTATACATTGTGAACGTAAGACATGTCACAAATGCACTAACTAAACTACATAACTTCATATCTTGATGATAACGAGAGTTCTTCTCTTGCACTTGGAGGAATTGAATCACTTAGAAACAAATGCTTAAGATTAAATGATCAAAGGATTGTAGGTGATGTATAAACTAATTTTAGACAAAAAAGAATGAGTGCAAAAGGTGAGAAAATCAGTGGGGAATAGCCCAGTATTTATAGGCAAACCGGGGAGCGTTTTTGTTTGGTTGGCCCCCTTAATTCATATGCTGGTCCCCTTAATTCATATGCCGGTCCCCTTATATTTAAGGGGGCCGCCCAAGCTTAGACGCTCCCTTTTCTGGAACATTTCTAGTCGTTTTTAGGTAGAAAATTTAAATTCAAAATATTTATTTTGAATAAAACATTTCTTTTAAATGTAGAAAATGTTTTGTAAAAGTTATAAAAATGTTTGTAACATTGTATAAAAAATGTGAGGTTGAATAAAAATTCCTTTGATCATAAAATAAATTAAGCATTTATTTATTCATACCTTAAGTAATTTACGTCGGGTGCAAACTTCGTAGAAGCAGACTTAAGACGTCAAGAGATGTTGTCATATGAATGCATTGATGATTTGTGATCACGAGTAACTTAAGCACTTTACGTTATGTGTTATAAGTTACATGTTTGTCATCACCAAAACATGAAGAGAATGTATAGATTAAATATCGTAATATTTCTACCAAAGTTCTCCCCCCTTTTGATGATGACAAAATATGTAAACTATAACTCATAGTAAAATGTATAAGTTACTTATTTACACTTCTTCTCCCCCTTTTGTCGAAGCAAAATGGTGAACTCTTAGGAGAGACTTATACTACACTTTAACCCTTAAACAAAAGAGGCGAGCTTGCATCATCCCTAGTGAAGTCTTGCTCCTATCAACCCCGTTTAATCATTCCAAGATATCTACTTTGACACTCGAGCACCCCTTAGCTAATTTCACTCTTATGATACTTGCATTCCATGTATATAGACTCTAGCGGATCAATGGATCACATTTAGTGAAAACTCTTAACCTACATCAAGGGTTAGTTTCATGCAACATAATATATATAGGAGTGATATTAAAGGGATGGATACACATATCAAGAAATGTGTAGATGTCATAACGGTTGCAACTCCCCCTCGGTGTATGCTCCCCATTGTTTGGGGCACCAAGGAATCAAGCTACGAAAGTGTGCTATAAAAAAATTAGTAGAAAAGTGCACATATATATACCAACAATGATAGATAAATATATATAGAAATACACTAAAGGGGAACAATACATGCATGTCTTAGAGATATGCACTCTAAACTATGACATTTTAAAAGAAAATTTAAAACCTAGACACATGCACTCGTTATTTTAATAACAACAACCTAAATCTATGATAAAAGGAATCATGACGTATACTTAAGACACGAGAATGTTTAGGAACCAATGATAAAGTTCGACACACATTCATAAATTAAGACTTGACCAACACCCCTTCGGTATAATACCAACCTAAATAAACGAGAACAAAAATTCATTTATTAATTGACACACTATTATTATTATAATAGAATTTTCTTTCAAGAATGTCATTTGGATAAGGAATATTAACGTATTTGATCAGACACGTTTCTTATTGTATCATCATCTAACCAATATGAAGATGTGAATTTGAATAGACAAAGGGTTGAAAATGATTGATCCTAAATCCTCAAGGTTTTTTTTGTTAAGCATTATGTATGTCGTTTCATGTTTGGGGGAGTTTAAAGGAATAAACATTATCGTAAGAACTTTTAGGTCAAACAAAATGTTGATGAAAAGGATGTTGTTGAGGAACATAAACGAAGAAAGGATTATCGTGAAATGTAAGGGGAAGTGTTTTAACTATAATTTGTTAGGTGTTTCGTTTGGTTGTTAATGTTGACGAACAAATGTGAAAATGTGAAATGAGGTAGTAGTTTCTTACAAGGTGAAAGAAAAATGAAATACACGACAGTGTATGACGTCAGACAACACTGAAGGTTTAATATCTTCTTTGTGTTCTTCACTTTCTAGAAAGTGGAAATGATTGGATGAAAAGAACGCATTTTCATTTACAAAATTCACTTGATTTTTGACACATATGGCACAAATGCATATGATGTGAGGATATGAGTACGTGACATACCACATTTCATTACAAATTCACTTAACTTTCGTACAACATATGTACACATCTTATAAGCGTCGGGAAAATGAAGATGAGACGAATTTCAATTGCGAAAATTCACTTGTGGGGAATTGTTACATGGTGAATCTTCTTGTGAAGATGACTAAGTGGATGACTTAAGATTGGTAGTGGTAAGGATGGCTCGGTTTTACATTATTGGTTTATAGTAAATAAGAATCACATATGGGACGTATCTTGAAGTATTTGGTTTAAAGGATATATTTTGAACAGTGTGTTTTCCTTCCTTTTTTAATTCGTAGCTCATTGCCAAACATAAATTTGAAATAAAAATAGAAAAATGAAGAAAAAAAAAATACATAAGCGATGAGCTTGACAATGTCATGACGGATGACGGTTAGCATACGATGAAACAACATCCATTATGTAAATTGTAGCTCTTCTCTCGGGTATTGCGAATTTCAAAAGAAACAATCACAACGACGAGGTACGAGATTGTCTTAAAGGTGGTAGCGAAGAATGTAAGGACGAAGATATTAACCAACAGTAAATAATAATGTCATGAATAAGGTATTTGATAAACGACTTAGACAGTGAAACAATGAGTGACATTTTTAATTTATGCATTTTCGTGAATTAAACTGCTTAAACATTTTATTATGAAATGATTTAAGTTGTAGAGATAATTGGAATGTATTTAATAGTGAACAAGACTATAAAAAGAGAATGACACGTTTATGAGATTAATTTCATCATACCTAAACTAAGACTTAAAAAAGGTTTTCACGTTTGAGTGGTTAGGTGAGGAAGCCGGCGATGTTGTCTTCTTACAAACTTTTTCGATGAGATAATTACCTTTTGGACAATTGTCGCAAAGGAAATACGACGAATTTTAAGATGAGAATTCTATCCGAAGATCGATTGATAATGATCGATTCCACAATGTTTATGAGGATTAGCATTTGACGAAAAACCAGTGAGACATACCAAAGGGGATTGAAAGGAACAAACGGAATTGAAAGTATATATTCTTAAGGTGTGAATATTAACGAGGCAACAAACACTTAAGTAAAAAACTCGTAATACCTTTGTCACATGAAGGTTGCTTGTAAAGCTTTATCGTTATGGAAGAGCATTTTAACATATGTTTGTTAAAAGGCTATGAATATGAATTTTTTGATATGCACCTTTTAACGTTGCGATCGATAGTTAAAATTACTTGAATAAATTGGACGAAATATTTAAGTTGTCAAACCTCTTGGAGGTAGCTGTTATATAAGTAATCTAAGTATTTTCCTGACTGAAAGATTGGATTATTTGGAAGAGAGTCTAGAAGATGATTACATGAAATGTTTGGGTGAATACTCCTAAGAGATATAAGACCATTTTTATAACTCTTTTGAAGTTTTTAATTTGTGACACATAGATGCGAAGAAAAATATACTAGTGGAGAAAATATATACCTAGATGCATAAGACATATAGATATAGGCATATAGGTTTATCTAAGCATGCATCGACACAATAATCAATGAGATTAATGTGTAAGACTCTATGGCATTTAAAAGTTAATTGTCATATATTAAGCTAATATAGTGTAGGTGTACAATTAACACGTAAGTCATGTAAAATGACGCATATAAAACATGATAATTTTAAATGAAATCGTCAATTAAAACATGTTAGCATTTAATGCATGCTGTCATGTATAGATAAACTAAGAAATATTTTAATCTAATTGGCTAGAAAAAGACAAATGCCTTAATAGTGGACATGCATATAATAAGTCTAAGCATTTAAACGTGAGACATCAAGTATCATAGAATACCTATAATTGCATTACATGAGAACCAGTAATCATCTAGAAATATTTAAAGCCACATATGTGAGGTACAATTGTGGTTCTAGATTTGACTAATGAGAACCAAATTTCAACGTGCTTAGTGTGTACACCTAAAGGATATACAAAGTCTATCGATGTAGAATAACATTAGGCATATTTTGAAAGTGTCATTTAATCAATTATAGAATGAATATGAACTATCACTAGTGTGCTCAATTCAGGCTAAAACAACGACCATTATTTTATGGGTTTACAAATGCTTAATGAAAAATCTAATTGAAAACAGCTTGCAGACAGAATACCATATTTTTTTTGGTTTTTTTGTAAGTTTTATGAAAAGACAAATAACAATCTTTCAGACTAAAAACAGATATTCAAATAAGATTTTTAAGCTTAAATAAGCCCTATTCTATCTAAATTGACCTATAAACTAGTTATGCTATAAAATTTAAAAGCTAATTTTAATTATAACCTGCTGAATTCTAAGCTAGAATTTGGCCTTTTATCTTGTTTTCCTGCTGATGTAGTGTGCACAAACATGAACCAAAACCAAAATATAACAAGTGCAGGCTAAAGGAATAACCTCTACACTTAATAAAACACCAAAACAACAACAAGTAGAGCAATGATAAAGGCTAGGACTGATTCAAGCTTAAAATGTATATAGATCTCAACTTATACTAACAAATTATAACTACTAATGCAAAAACACAACTTAAGCTAACAAACTCTAATCTAAGCTTTAAAACTAATTCTCATAAACCTCAATATGGATTTAAAGAATAACCAAAGGACTTAATAGCCTTTGACAACATTTACTAAGTTAATGCTGTCATTAGCCAAACACCCCTTAATTTTTCCAAAATACATATTTAGCTTATGATACTTAGAATTAAGGAACAAAACAGAGATACCAGATAATAATAAGCTTTTATAAGATCCAAATAGCAGATTTAAGCAACTAAATAAGACAGACAACTAAGCTAACTACTATGCTAATATTTTTTATGAGTTTTAAAGGCAGAATTAATGAAATCTAAGATTTAAGTGATATAAACTAAAAACAGATGAACATGATTAACTAATAAGCTATATTAGAACAATTAAGCTAAAAATAATCACAAGAATAGGCTGAATGAAAATAAGCTAAAAATTGAATGAAAGAGAAACTTACAATTGCCTTAGCACAACAAAGGCTTATTATGCTCAAGTGAGCTATCAACAAGCTCTAGCTTATCACAAGGATATGCTAGTTAAGTGCTATGAACTCTTACATTGCTAGTTCATCATCCAAAAAGCTCAAATCCATATTTATATCATAGGTATTCTGATTTTAAACATTTAAGTAGATTATTGACCAATTTGAGCTCTAATATAAGCTTAGAGACTTAGAGAGCTTATAATGAGCTTATGAGGCAGTGACAAGCTTATTAAACAACATTTGAATAAAAATGAGCTTTTGAAAATAAAGGAGCACAAACAAATTTTATAAAGCAAACTATGATTTTATTGATATTCAAAACATATTACAAAAGCTTAAAAGGAAATTACATTTAAATGAAAAATTACATAAGCTGCTAAAACTAAAAAATGCAGAAAAAGGGAGATCATGTGTGTGTAAGTAAGGAGCTCTATTTATAGCCTAGAAGAGATGCTTCTAGGTCCTAAATTCTGTTAAACACTCCCCTTAATCCTGACCCTTCCTTCATCTCTAATCATTGGATCTCAACTTTGAACCGTTGGATTAGATTTGTACTTATTTTATACTTACTTTAGTGTAAAAATCCATTTCCCTGTGTGTTTCTTTCCATGCCCGCATGTCATTCTTCTTGGGGCTTCATCCAATCAAAGCTCTCAATGACGTATTCTTGTGCCAGCTTAGACCTTGTCACTTGAATTGCATAGCCACGTTCTCAATTGCAATTAACCCTTTGTTTTTGAGGCTAGGTAAAATGAAGAAGAAGATAAACAGTAACAACAACATTTCGCGCCTCTTTTTTACTTATAAGGGTGTGTTTGATTTCTTTTTTACCCGGGTTTAAAAATAAAGGATTGGGCCTGGGATATTGGATTTGGGCTTGCAAAAGTAAACAGGTAATAAGGATAACGAGCGTTATTGGTTCTCGTCGTATAGTATATATAAAATACTAGGCAAATCCAAACTCTTCACCCTTGACCAAGGTAAAAAGTCAAGACCTATCTAGAAATAAAATATATAAGAGAATCAATGATAAAAAGATTCCGGAAGTATGATTCCCGGGTCGTATGTCCCAACGAGGCTGCAATTGAAAGTTGATCTTGGTTTGATTGAGATTAAGTGAGAATGATTTTTATTTATTATAAGTCCTAACAACTACGGGAAGCAAAATTAGTTATAAGGAAACCCTAAATTACAATCTAATAGAACAAAACCTAAAACGGGCATGGAAAATGAGGGGAAAAACCTAAATTATGCAAAATTTTAACCCTACCAGCAGGAATGATGCACTACCAGCAGAAACGACAATACTACCAGCAGAAACGAGGCTCTACCAGCAGAAACGAGGCTCCAAAACGGCTGATTTTAAAAAATCGTTTTTAGCCAAAACTCAAAACACGAAAGTTGTCCGGGACATGTTTTTAAGCAACTTTAATAAAGGCACCTTATAAAAATAAGCACTCAATAAGCCCCAAAAAGCCAAAAGAGCTGCTGATTGCAGAAAGTTAAGGTTTGGACTTACTTTTAGTAAATAAGCTGTAAAAAGCTCAAAATTAAACCAAAATGAAAAAGGAAAGATGTTTTGGAAAGCTTATATGTTGCTTAATCTGATTCCAAAAAGCCTTTTCAACCAAAAACAACTTAACTCAACTCAATTTGCATCAAAATATAGTAAACTCTAACTTTTTCTAAAATAAGCCAAAATGAAAATAAGCTAAAATCCTAAATAAGCCAAACTGAAAAGTGTGCTTTTGGAAATAAGCTCACTAATGAGTCCTTATTAAGCCCACCTATTCACTTTTTTAAATAAGCCATTGGAATAAGCACAATAAGCACAAATGACTAAACTACTATTTTTTTGATTTTACTGAAAATAAGCACTTTTGAGCTTAAAAATGAGCAAGCAATTGGATTCTTATGATGATATAAGCTAAAAACAGATTGAGATTTAAGCTCAATGAACAATAATTAAGACTCAAAAGATATTTTGAAACACTAAATAAGCCAGAATGAGCTTATGAAAAAGCTAATTATCCCTTTTTTTAACTCTCATGCAGATTCTAACTTAAACTTTAAAACACATTTGCACATTACAACAACACTTACCCAATGCATATAAACACTTAAAATTAATATGCAAACAAAGCTTAATATCTACTTTAAGCTAAAACTCAAAAAATAAGCACTTCTACTTAAGCAAAATAAGACAGAAATAAACAATAATAAGCAATGCTACAGTAACCTTAAAGAAAAGTGCAAGAATTAAATAAGAGACTTACAATGAACCTCTAGCTAAACAAGAGGAACCCAAAAGGGTAGCTATAAGCTCCCTAGCTTATTAATAAGCTAGGGTGTGAGTCCATTTGGTTTTCCATTACAACCAACTTCCAAAATGCTTTCCACAATTCAAATGCAAAGGTAATTCAGGTTATTAAACTGGTTTGCAGAATTTAAACTTAGTTAACACTTATTTAGCTCAAATAAAGAGCTTAGAGTAGCTTTAAAACAAACTTAAGGTAATGTAAACTTAGAACACGAATTGCAAAACAAACTGAAATTTCATTAAACTTGGAACTTTTACAAATTGCAGAAAGGAAAAAGTTTTTTTTTATATTAAAAACTAAAAATTACACACTTCAAAACTAAAAATTACTCTCTACACATATATAAAACTCAAATTACTCTAAAACGCTCACAACCTTTTTGTACATGGCACACTAGCACTATTTATACAAAGAAAAGGGTAAAACAAGCTGAAGTCTCGTTTGACTTTTATATTGACTATTTCTTTTGCTTGTTGAGCTTGACTTTTTTGTTTGCTGATTAATAAAGCTGACCTTGTTGATACCTGGCCCTTAAACTTTCTTGAATCATCACTCACTCATCCCCTTAGGATCGAACAATGCCTAGGAACTCTGCCCACGCATTGGCATTTGTGGCATATGATGGGGATAGTGGGAAAGGTTATGTACAAATACTGGATAGATGGAGTGTTTTGCAGAAGTAGAAGTATGGGAACGCAAAACACAGGGTGCTTGCTGGTTTATTATAGTGAGCACACCCTACCTTATAATTTTATTGTGTGATGATAAGCCTTTCCGTTTTCCCCTTATACATAAATCCAATAAATATGAGTGTGTCGGTGGTAGTAGTAGACTTTAGAACTTGGCCTGGTATATCTTTTTGAGACCAACATAATGAGCATTACACCTAGTGTAATCGGTGTAGCTGTAATAAAAGGCAAATTTTAGAATTAACCCAAATAGCTCATCCATGTTATGTTTGTGTATATTGACTTTTCTCACTGATTAGTCAATCCCTCTGTTAAACCATTTGTTGCACTCATCTTTAGTGCAAGATACCCCTAGTACAACCTGCTGAGCCTTTCCTTTTATTTTGTAACTCAATATATGTTGTTTCATTACACCTATCGCCTAGCCCACCCTATAGTTTCTTAATTAGTCCATGATCGAGGAGTTGTTGGTTAAGCATATATTTGACATTTTGAGTCTGCTTTTGGTTATTTTAGCTCGTTTTTAAAGGTAAAAGGTATGTGTAATTAAGCACATACCATATTACATCAAAAAAAAGAATAAAGAATGCAAGCAAGTGTTTATTAGCTGATCATCATTATTAATCAGCTTATATGTCGTATCATGGTAGTATTTTCGCCTTGTCGAGCTGGCGATGATTCCGTCTTTATTAACGGGTAGTAGGTATCAACCCGTACATTTATATCTTTCCTTGCTATTATAAGTCTATTTGTACAATGAGGGCATTATACAACTCAAGTGGGGGGAAGGGAGACAGAAATAAGGTATTTGGTGAGATTATGTGCTAATTTGGCCTAAATTTTAAAAAAAAAATTAGCTCATAATTTTTGTTTATTGATGATGAAGGCCGAGTTAATGCGTCTTTCTTGCCTAAGTTATGGAGATTATGAGGCATTTTACTACATTTCATATGCATTAACGAGTGTATTATGGAGACCCCTTGACTCTTTACCCTCGTTTTTACCTTATGAGATTAGAATGCGACCAGTGACGGGGAGATTATAGACTTAGGAAACTATTTGTTTTGTGTTTTTATTTAACAAAAATTAAATGTGCATCCCATGTCTTTATACTACCTTATATCATTATCCTAAAGGATAATTCACCCTGTAAGCCTTTGTGTTGTGTCAACCCATTTGCCTTTTTGAACAGTTGCATCTAGACTCTACTGGTGAAGCATAGTACTTATGATAGAATACTCGCCATGACTGAGCAGTTGAGTGATCACCAAAAATGGAACACATAGATTAGTGAGAGTATGAGTGTGATTTATTTTTTCCTTTCGTAATGTGCTCAGTTTAGAATTTTCTAGCATAAGTGATTTTTAAATTCATATCTTCCTTAAAAACCTAGGAAGATATCTTTTTGAGAATTATTTAAAAATGTTCTACTTGAGGGTAAGTAGTGGTCAAGTGGGGGGATATTTCATAACATCAAATATTTAATACTTTTTCATGTCAAATTCCCACATTTATTGCACTGCTTTATATCATTTTCATACTTAATTCTCTTGTATTCTGTATTTTAGGTAATTTTGGCAATGGAACGGAAAAGATGTGGAAAACCAGTTTTTTATATTAAAATCCGCATTATTCATAAGTTACGGCGTAATTGATACCATGATTACGCCGTAACCGGTTATTACATATGAAAGTATGCTGACGAAGAAGTTACGGCGTAACGTCCTACATGAATTACGCCGTAATTGACCATTTATTACGAAGATTTGAAAGATCACTTAATTAATACGAAGATTCGGTGCTAACGAGGCTTTACGGCGTAACATCCAATATGGTTACACCGTAATCTTTTATTATGGAAATTATATTGTTGCCGACTAAGGGTTACGACGCAACGTGATTATTTATTACGCCGTAACCAAAATTATTAAATAAGGAAGGAAAGCCGCGTCAGGAGTGTTACAGCGTAACCGTGTATTGGGTTACGCCGTAAAATCGCAGGGACTAAAATGGTGCGAATGTTATACAAAGTTTCACTTTTCACCTTAAACTCCAGGGACTGAACTCGTACACAAGCCAAACTTCAAAATTAGTATAAAAGGAATTCATATTCCTTCATTCTGATTCATTCTTGTTCGTGTAGTGGAGCCGCCAAATTAGAAAAAGGGAGAAACAGTGTATGACAGTAGGTGTAGGGCAAACCCTTTGGGGTTTTCCATGGGGTTCGACTAGGGGATCGAGAGCATTAATTTGGCAGAATTTGTAATAATACTTCAATTTATTATGGTCAATTTAATTCTATTATTATTTTGATTGAGCAGATCATGCGGTTTAATTTATTGTTGTTATGTTATTATTTGTGCTTTATTATTTGTTCTTGGCTTTTAATTATTTAATTATCTTTTTGATTATTAATTTATGATCCCGTCGTTTATCGTTTTCTTTATTATTTTATGTAGTGCATTTAAGTGAACCTTGTGCCCTGTATTAAGTTAAGGTTGCGAGAATCTGAGTGTAAAGATACCCTCTTCACTCAGGCATTTTCAATTCTCCAATTGTAAGACCAATATTCATTGGTGGTTCATCTTTGACGATAAAGATGATCCCTTAATTTTAATACTTTGTTTAAGAGTGCAAGCTAATGAGGAGACCGCCTGTTTAGGATTAAAAGTATCTCATAAGATAAGTGGCATTTAGATTGCGGGTAAACATTGCATAGGAGATCATAGTAATTAATTACGTTCTTCCTTTCTAGTTTTCCACCACTATACCAACTCCCTTTTCGACCAGCTAGGCTTACCACCAAAATAGTCAGCAATGATCTAAAAATCAAACATGTTTTCTTTCTTGTTTTATTTGGTAGAATAAATAAAATCAGTTAGACAATTAGAGACACAAACCGTTCTTTGGGTCGACACCCGTACTTACCAATCACTACACTATACACGATAGGGTACACTGCTCTTTAGTGCGTAGGAATAGTCAAGGTAGTTAGGTTTTATAAATGTAAAACCTGACGTAGTTTTATTTAAAAGGAATTACGCATCAATGCGCTAAACTATGCGACTTGGTATTGTATATATGCCTTGAAAGACTTCTTTTGTAATTTTGTTCGTGTTATATTAGATGATGATGTTTAGAAAATGCATAACTGCATTATGCAAATTGCAGTCAAGCTGCAGGGCAGTTGAATGGCATGTTCAAACACCCACTTACGCAGTCACACTGCATAGCATTTGCAATTGAAGTTTGACTTTAGATAGTCAAACTGCAAATGGTAAATGGCATTTTCATTTGAATGCCATGGCCATTTGGATTTTGCACTCTGCAAAATACATATCCAAACACCCATTTATGCAGTCAAACTGCATTATACAAATAGCAGTCAAACTGCATAGCATTTTCAATTGAAGTTTGACTTTAGATAGTCAAACTGCAAATGGTAAATGGCATTTTCATTTGAATGGCATGGCCATTTGGATTTTCAGTTTAGAGTTTGCACTTTGCAAAATACATATCCAAACACCCACTTATGCAATCAAACTGTATTATGCAAATTGCAGTCGCACTGCATAGCATTTTCAATTAAAGTTTAACTTTAGATAGTCAAACTGCAAATGGTAAATGGCATTTGCATTTGAATGGCATGACCATTTGGATTTGTAGTTTGGAGTTTGCACTCTGCAAAATACATATCCAAACATCCACTTATGTAGTCAAACTGCATTATGCAAATAGCTGTCAAACCGCATAGCATTTTCAATTGAAGTTTGACTTTAGATAGTCAAACTGCAAATGGTAAATGGCATGGCCATTTAGATTTGTAGTTTAGAGTTTGCACTTCGCAAAATACATATCCAAACACCTATTTATGTAGTAAACTGCATTATGCAAATAGCGGTCAAAAGCAAAAGCATATATATCTTATAAGCATTCAAAATACAGTCAAAAGCATATATATCTTATAAGCATTCAAAATACAGAGTCAACAACCCAAATGTGATAGTTATACATCAAAATACACATACTAAAGCAAGTAAAAAGTATCTAAACATCAACATACAAAACATCCGGTCATGGCTTCCTCTTTTGTGTGGTTGAAGGTGGCGGAGCATTAGGATCATTGGGAGCTCTTAAACCAAGCACACAACCTGTCATACTTATTTTCCTGTACCCTCTTGGAACTGCAGGTTATACATTAGAAGTCGATGCAATGAGAGCTCTGGATCTTGTAGAAGCAGTGGGAGCTCTTGATCTTCTTGGAGCAGCAGGTTGTGCATTAGAAGTGGATGCAATGAGAGCTCTGGATCTTGTGGAAGCACTGGGAGCTCTTGATCTTATGGAAGTGGAAGTAGTGGGTTTCTCCTTAAACATCCTAATCTCAACATCACTTAGTGGATATTTAACATGATTAAACAAGACCAAATCTTCATCACCAAAAAAAGCTTCATCACTAAAATCTTCTTCATCACTGGGTACTTCAACAACTTCTGCCTCCTTAGCCTATTTTTGTCTTTTTTGCCTTTAAAAACGTATTAAAATCCTTAGAAAGATTTTTGATTCTGTTTTGAAGCTCAAGAGCATCAACCATATCAACACTTGCCTTCTTAGTCCCCTTCCCAAATACCATCAGCTTTGACCAACGGGCATTTGGTCCAATGGTATGGAGGTTTTACCCTCCAAGGCAAGCTCTCATGTTCGAGTCTTGTCTAGGACGATAGGGGTTTCCTCCCGCGTGTGTAAAGGGAAGGGTGTCATTGCCTTCTGGGCTGGACCCAACCTGGTTGTGTGGGCTCGCTATGCCTTCTGGGCTAGGGGCCATGTAGCCACAAATTGCCATTCCAAAAAAAGATCAACACTTGCCTTCTTAGTCCCCTTCCCAGATACCATCAGCTTTGACTTTCCCTTCTCAAGAGCATCAACCAGATCATCCATTTTTCCCTTCCTTTTATCATTGACTTTTTTGTTCCCATTATCATCTAGAAGTTAATAGGTTCAGACATGTTAAATCCAAATTGACACTAATCTCAGGCATTAAAGCTACATGTATAAAGTCTGACACTAACTTCAGGCATATAACACTTGTTTAAAGTCTCAGACATATAACACAGTCCCAGGCTTAGAAGGCAACAAATACACTAACCTTTTGCAAGTTCTGCTTCATCTTTATAGAAGGTGTTATATATATCTTCGAGTATGATATGAGAATATGAATCATTCAACAACCAATTCGTCTTGCCATATTTAGGAATCACATACTCCATTACTTCATCAGTAATTTTAACTTTTTTCCAATCAATCTTTTTTATTTTTGTATCTAACAAACAACAAATTAGGGCATTAGAGCAAACCAACATTCAAAGAGATATTAGGGCAAACACACATTCAAAAAGAAGATAAATGCTCACTTAAATCAAATGTGAGACCGAGTAGCAACAATGATCTGATAGTAGTTGTTGGACAAGAATGATCGGTGTCCGAGAGTAGTAGTGTAAAATTGCAGGAGTAGAAAGTGCAGAAATGGGATCATGGTTTAGATAGAAAGAAATAAAAAGGTTGCAAAGATGGTCCTTAGGGTTATTAAGTAGGTGAAGTGCCGATTTTACCCCTGACGATACAAAAAGTTAACGAAAATATGGATGGAGTTAGGGTCAAAGGACCGGTCAACCCATTTGGGACAACTAGAGGGACGTCTGGTGTAACTAACATTAAAACAGGACAAAACCTGCAATTTAGGTATAACCACAAGGATGAAACGTGTAATTACCTCTAAACGAAAAACAACCAATAACTAGAAATGGACAATTCAAGATTAAACATTCAAATAAAACATTCATTTAACATTCAAATCACAAGTTATAGAAATAGATATGCGAATTACACCATTCAAATAAAACATTCATGATGAAACTAGAGTTTTTAATCCAAGTATACAAATGGCATGACGTTATCCAACTAAGGAGGGGGACGAGAATCTGCAAACTTTCTTAGGACTGAGTTAATATCATTCATTCTTTGTTGCCATTCTCTCTCTCGAGCTTGTTTACGAGCATTTGCCTCTAATTCTCGTTGTTGCATGTGCTCTAGTACTTGATGCTCCACTTGTTGTTGTATCTTAATTTGCATCTCTTTTTGGTTCTATGTGATCTTATTTGTGTGTTTTCTTCTTGTAATCTTCTTATTATCTCTTTTAAAGTTTGTACCTACATTGTATCAGGTCTTATTAGAAAGCTTAAAACATGGACCTAAAGAAATCAGTAGGAGACCAGTTCATAAATCTTGTTAATGTTCAACTGTACATTTCTAACTACAGGAAGAATTTATGATCTCGGAAGTCAAGTTCTCGCGGGAAATAGTGCTCCTATTATTTTTTACTAAGCAAAAGAACTCGGGTCTGAACTGGAAGAATAATCACTAACTACTAACTAGAAACTACAGTTAATTAAGCCACCAATTCACCAGGCTTTTGCCTAATCGGAGTTATCATGCTTAAACTTAAACCATAACAACCTTACTTATAATTATAAGAGTTAACTACATTTTTGGTCCTTATGGTCTGCCGGGTTTAACAATTTTAGTCTAATAGTTTAAAATGTAACGGATCTAGTCCATTTTTGGTCGACCCGTAACACTTTTGGTCCATTTTTACTACCACCGTTAGTCAACCTTAGTTTGACCGTTAAAAGAAGGGGTATTTTGGTCATTTTCCTCAACTACTCACTCACCTTCTCTTTAAATATTTCCCTTTCTTTTTCTAATTTTTTTTCTCGAACATTACTTTTTCTAATTAATTCACAGGTAAACACAAACACACCCACACCACAAATACATAATCTTCTTCAATTACAACTCACACACTTTTTATTTTTTCACTTTTCTTCTCACTATCATCATCAACAACACTAATAACCATTTACCACTACCATCTATCAACACCTTCCATCATCCACCAAAACCTTCCACCGTTTGACCATCATCTCACCTACACCAACACACTGCCGACACCATCATCTCATAATATTCGTAAATGACTCAACTACCCTTGTTTCTTTAGATCTAAAACAACCGATATCATCTTCCTTAAATTTTCTACGCCATAAAAAATATCTCAAAAACAAATATTTATCAAACAAATGAGAAGATCAAAAGCATGAACGTTGAAAAATCCAATCTACACCACGTCCAATAACATCCCCTAAATCAAGATGATTTCTAGTACCACTAAAAACCAAACAAAAGTAACTACAAAAATCAATAAAGAATAAAAATATTATTGATGCTAATATGGTAAGTTGAAGAACCGTGTAAATCTTTTTTGAGTATGAGCAAAACAAGAAAATAGAGCCAATAATTTTGATTTACATATGAATCCATTTACCTCAAACAACACAAATCTTTCAATCAATTACTCCAATTCAATCGAAAAATCAAAAAGCCCTAATTTTTATAAAAAGAATGATAAACCACCACCAACCACTAAACACTATTTCTGGTGGTGGCGGTTTCATAGTATTGGCAGTGAGGGGAGGGTTTGGTGGTGGGTTCTATCAAGACTTGAAACCATATCACAGACAACAATAAAGAACACACGATCTCTTTGGAGTTATAAGAGTGAAAAAGTATGGAAAGTGTTTGAGTGAGATTTGGTGAATGGGAGATATAAGAGGGCAGATTTTTTGTGGGTTTGGTAGGGTTTGATTAAATAAAAGTGATGTTGTAAAAATAAATAATAATAATAATAATAATAATAATAATAATGTAGAAAAGGACATTTTAGTCATTGCACATCAACACCCGAGGGTATTTTAGTCATTTTAGGTTTTTTTTACGAGTCAAACTAACGGTCAACGCCAAATGGACCAAAGGTGTTATGGGTCGACCAAAAATGGTCTGGATCCGTTATATTTTAAACTATTGGACCAAAACCGTTAAACCCGGTAAACCATAAGAACAAAAAATGTAGTTAACTCTAATTATAAAACCACTACCTACTAACAGAAAAAAATAATTGCTACAAAAAAGCCCTTTATCACGAGTGTATTCAAGTTCCATATCCATCCATCTTAAACCTAATCATTATCCAAATCATCATGTTTACGAGCAAAAATAAATGAAGATAAAATCACAGGCACAGACACAAGTTGAATAACTTTCTTGACTGCTGATGCTTAGGTCATATACATCAAGGCTTTATAGGTTGAACTAAACATGCCATACCAAAATCGCTCCAGAGTTTCTTTCTTGAAACATCGAGAAACTGAGTAAACTCAACCGAAGTATCATCGCTACAAATATTAAGAACCAGAGAGTGAAAGTAACTGATTCTACACATTTTTGCACTCAGCTCTGTACATAAGTACATGACAGCTTTACTTCTAGACTTCTAGTTATACAAAATCACTACCTAATCTGTATCATTATGTTTACGCGCAAACAGAGCTTAGTAACAAAATGTCGGCATTCACAAACCCTAAGTCTCACATTATACAGCTAAAAACACAATTCATGCAAATTAGACTACTTTATGGGGACGATATCTATTATTTTTAGATATACCTCATGGACACATTATTTAAGCTATGAGATTGACTTGGCGTAGAATCTACCATATTCACCTAAACCCCTACTAACCTGTTGCCCATACTGACCCGTTACCCAACCTTCCCTATCCATTGATTCATAGTTTCAAAATACAACTTTGCATGTATTAGAAAAATCAACTCATTCAGTCCTGAACAAAAAACTTGCATGCCTTTGGATACATATATAAGATTGATCACACAGAAGTAACTTGGACCGTAATACTATGTTTTTGTATTATAAATTTTATGCTAAACCAGATATGTAAGCAACCTGACATTTGGGAAAAATTTTACTTTATCTAAGCAAACTGATGTTCTTTGTAAAACTTATATCAAATGTCATAATTATGCATAAGTTTTGTTTTTTCTAGGAAAAATGTTGTAATAAGAAAGTTGTATTTTTTAGCAGTTCTGATGTCCAAGTTTGAACCTATGCTATATGACAGGGAAGAAAGTTTATACGGGTTAAAGCGAGCACGAACGAGTTGATCCACCTATTTGGTCATTTCTCGACATAAACTTTTAAAAAATAAGCAGACATGTCGGATTAGTTAAGGGAGACAATGCAAAAAACACTAAAAATCTTAAGCTGCGCTAACATATTAATCGATATTAGCTATATATATCCTATAAAACCTCAAATTTAAATCTTTTGGCATAAAATATGTTGGTGAAATTAATAACTAAGCAAACTTGTTCATTAGATGTGGAACTGGAACTTGATGTTGCTGCTATATGGGTCACCATGACCCTTGGATCCCCTCTTGTACCCAACCCAACTAATTTTCCTTTCTTCTTCCCCTCAGTAGCATCTTCCCATAGATCAAAGTCATTGGGTGGATGCTTACTAGCGTCTGGTCCATGTTTCTCCATAATAACAGCCTCAACGACATCCTACAATTAATATAATATGTTGATAAATAATATTAACTGATTAAGTACATCACTCAATACACATGAGATAAAAACTAATTACCGCCACTCTTTTTGAGCTAGTTGTAATGTACTCTCGCGTTCTGCCCTCTGATGCTTTATCTATTCCGCTCCCTGACGCCTCACTCGACACATTTGTGCTTGTATGAGTACCATGGTAATCTTCTAATAAGCTAACAGGCCACTTTTTTTGTTTTTCCTTTAAAAAAACTCATTAGTTAGAAGTTTATTGATGTATAGAATTTAAAAGGTATATTAATTAATATAAATTTTACCATTTAGAACTTGTGTTGAAGAATGGTCTTGGATCCGGCTGTATGTTTCGACACTTCACCATCTACTTCGGTGTATTAACATAACATTCGGTATTTTGACATGTTATGTATGTGACTTGATTTAAGATGATAACATAACATCCATGGTTTGAACTGTGCCTTTATACCATCATCTTTTGCCCAGTCTAATACTAATATATTCAGTACCAAAGTAAGGTTGCAAAATCTAAGATGTGAACTTAAGGGTCTTTTAGCAGAGTAGCCTCCATTGTTTAGCAATAAACCAAATAGCTTAAAGGTTAGGGGCTTTGTTAAAACCTACAATCCCCAAACCGTATTTAAGTGTAAAAATGCAATCAAGTTTACATATATTCTGTTTGCTCAAAAAATAATCTATTTTTGTTTAGGAATCGGCAAGCCAATATTGCAAGAGTTAATGGAACATCTAAAATACTTAAAGTCCATATCAATTTGAAGTCGCACATGAAAGGTACTAATAGTAAAAGTGTAACTTTGAAGGGGATGTATTTATTACTAATTCATAGGGTTACACTAAATTCTGACTTCTAACTGATATTCGCATCCATGAAAGGTGCTGAGATAATTTCTTTATTCTTCCTATCATTCCACATCAAATGCCTTAAGATATGTAATTCATCATTATCTCTAGTCTTCAACTGAACTATTTTTACGGATAACCATACAAATATACTAACATACTTTTACACTTCATATAATAGCAACTATTCTTGATTTTACATTCCTATAGTCTCACTAGAGCGCAGTTTATAACTACTATTCTTAGCAACTATTATGTATCCTTACTAGCTATGTACACATTATTTTCATTACATCTAAAATTACCATCATATACTGATCACAATTTTCACTTTTTGATATTACATTCCTATAGTCACATTATGGCAGAGTTTACTATTTTATATTATGTATCCTTACTATGAACACATAATTTTCCTTACATGCATGTACAAACTAGTAACAAATTAAACAACTAATACACAAAATATAGCTTTAACAATATATATATATATATATATATATATATATATATATATATATATATATATATTATAATAATATATTTATATTATAATAAGGGAAAATTTAGTATGTGGATAGCCGGTATCGACTCGTTAAGCCAACAATAGTCTTCGAGCAAGTGTTCAATGACTAAACATAAACACAACACGTCTATAAACAACGTGATTTTAACCACATTACTATCATCATCTACGATATTCACTCAACCAAGTTTTTAAAAATCTAGTTGAGCTTAAGACATCCATTTCAACCAAGTTAGTTTTAATACATCCCTTTCAACTAAGTTTTAAGACTCGGTATTGACACGACTTAGCCATAGCACTGTATCGACACGACTTGGCCATAACATTGTGGCAACAACTTTGGTGTTGCGGAACTATCTAAGCCAAAACCACTAACATACTTAACTTACACATAGCACGCCAAACACATCTCGGTGATATATGTTTAGGCCAAAATAACAAATCAATTCAATTATAAGCAAAAAATTCAATTCAATTAACAAATCAACATTCATTATAAGCAAAAATTCACCAATGCATCTCGTTTTGGCCAAAATAAGTTTAAGCAAAAATTAGGGCAAAATTAAACCTCATATACGTCATAATCAGCAAATAACTAAAGCAAAAATTAGGGCAAAAAAGTATATTAAAAATTGGGGAAAATTAAAGCTTGATGAGCTTAAACAGTTTTGACGGCAACGGAGGTTGACGTCAACGGCGGCGACGAACGGCATGCGGACGCTGGTAATGGAACAGTAAGCGTGTGATATTTTAGAGGGAAATGAAATGGAACGTTACCAAATTGAATTTTAATTTGTGAAGTTTGAAAATTCACAAATTTAATAAGTTTGGAATTTTGTTAAGTATTTTTTTAATGTGAAGTTTTGAAATGATTTTAATAAGTTTTGTGATTTGGATAAAAGTAAATGTTAAAAAGTTTTAAACTTTATGAGAAGTTATTTGTGAAAGGAACTTATATTACTTGGGGTGTTTATTGTTCGGGTAAAAACATTAATAAATTAAAACAACCAATTTGAAATATTAATTTGTGATCGAACCCAATTTGTTAAAATCGAAGCGAACTGAATTAAATATTCGTCAACATAGGTTCGTATTGTTTCATATATCAGATATTACATTGAATTTAGCATATTGTTTGTCAAAGTTTTGATCAACTCAAAATCGAAAACCAAAAATAAACCAAACTAATAACTGAACCGAATTTGTCAAAACCGAATCGAACCGAATAACCCGATTTTGGTTTTCGTTTCATTTTTAAACTAACCGAATAATCCAATAACCGAACAGATCAACACCTTTATGCAAAATAGTAATTTTTGAATGGGTTGAGCTTTATTAAAAAATATATAGATAGACTACCAATATAGCACTACTTAATTGATATGACCATGTTACTTAAATGGGTAAACATAAAAATGGGTTAAATGGGTTAATTAATAGCAAAACTTGGGCTATAAGATAAACATGAAAATGGACACATCGGCTTAAATGGGTAAAGCATTGGTGCACTTATCTATTTTTAAAACTATAAAAATGGATAAACACATATAACAATCACACTCATCTTCTTCTCCAAGTGAGCAACACAGTGGCTGACTGCAAGTTCAAACATCATCTCCAACAGAATAGCGATGGATAAACACAGATGTCGATAACCCATCGAAAAGTGGTCGCAATATTAGAAAAATACCGACGGATTTCCGTCGATATTAATATCCCTCGAAATTTTGTCAAAATTCCGTCAAAAAAGATTCGCAAAAAATTGATCAACATATCAGTCGCTAATTTGATTGAACTTTGTCGGTAATTTGCGACGAAAATATGTTAGACGAAAATTCCGTCGTTGTAGCTCCATTTTCTATAGTGAATTAGTAGCTTTCAGTTTCACTTTAACTTTAGCTGGATCTAATATAACCTTCTCAGTAACATCCATCATCGAGGAATGACATATATACTACTTTTTCCTCATCAATTACATCACAAATATCTCGAACAACATGCTATTCCATTACAGAAGCAGCAAGATGTGCAAATTTTCTCACATTTGTAAGCTCATTATCCTCTTTCACGACAAAAACATGTGCCAGTCCATTAGTTAAATCATTAAGCTGCAAACATGAAGACGTTAGCTTCTCGACCCATTTCTCCTCAAGCTTCCCCTCAAGGGACCCAATCTCTTTGGCTATATGCCAAAAAACAATATAGAACTACCATTTCCATATGATTGAATTGTGTGAAATATGTTATCCATTAGGGTAGCTCCATCATCATTTTTCGCCTTCACATGCATCACAACATCTTTAGCTCGCTTTTTGACAACATCAAGCACTGATGCTTTCTTTTGACTGAATAAAAAATGAATCCACTTGTCTGAGAAAACCATTATTGTTTCCAGGAATTCATAACCCAACAACCACAGGTGAAGAGCGAAAGACTTCAAATAACGAATATCGTCAGAAGGAGGTGGGGTAGCTACTGCAAAGACCTTTGTTGCCCTTCTTGGCTTCTGAAAATCGTCTTTTATGGTTAGGGTTTTGAAAATATCTTCAAGCACACCCTAAAATCGTTATAGTGTTTGAAATTTGGTCGATACGACGTATTAGAGGAGTTAGTAGAAAACTAGAAGGGGGGTTGAATAGTTTTACCAATTAATTTTTTTTATCATGTGTTAGTTACGCACCTTCCTTGCCCTACTCCACTCCCCGAGTCGCCTATTCGAGAGTTTGAATTTACTAGACACCAAAACTCCTTCAAATGGCGGAGAAGCCTTACAACGCCACTTACAAAAACTCGACTAGGTGCCAAGCATTTCACCAAGATCCAACAATGGTAGATCTTACCACAACTACATTATACAATACAATGTATATACCCAAACTTATCTAAATGCTCCTAACACTATATGATACACATCTTGACGACACTTGATGATGAATGATGCTTGGAGATCAGTAGTTAGATCTTCATGTGATAAGGAATACTTGCTACAAGTAAACCTTGATGCTTGATCTCGTATGAAAAGGTCGATAAAACTTCTCCTATTAAGAATTTAGCGAAACGCTAAAATGAAAAAGAACATGATTAAAGATCATATGTTAGCTGAATATGAGAATGAAAAGCTATTCTAATTGACGCCTAAAACATGAGAAATGACTTGGTATTTATAGGCATGAAAGTTATTGTAGCCCGGTTTTACCGGTTCCAGTACCTCAATGGAACCGGCCAGTGCAATGTTACAAAACCGACTAATATTGTAGCCCGATTCTTGGTGGTTCTATTTCCTCAATGGAATCGGCTAGTGCAACTGGACAGAACCGGCCTACTGACAACAAATCCGAATTTAGATTTCAAAAAATCTTTTCTATATATGTTTTGAGGTCATGCATGATATATAAAATGCTTATCTTTTATAGAAAAATACCTTTCAAGGTATACTTTGTTTAATATGTGTTTAGGTCTTATTTGTATATTTGTTAAATTATATTTAAATGTTTTATAAAATATAATAAGGTAAGTATGAAAAATATAAAATGTATGGGATATATGTGATGAAGTTGAGTTAGAAAACTATTGGTTAAAACTAGTAAACTTTATTTTCTACTTTCGATGATTTTATGTTTTGTTATCGACAAAACTTAGATCCATCGTAAAATATAAATAAACGTTTAACTGTTTATTTGTATTAACAATCTCCCCCTTTTTGTTGATGACAAAACACAAATTTATCGGAAGTAAATTATAAAATTTATAAGTTTTAAATTGGAGTTTTTACTTCCTTCTCCCCCTTTTTGTGGAAACAAAAAGAGCGTCAAAGAAAAACTAACCAAAATATGCATTTTTATACAATAATTAACATTATTAGGACCGACGAATGTCGGATCAAATGATGATTCGTAAAAAATCAAATGTTATGCTCCCCCTTGATGAAAGCTCCCCCTTAATGAGGTCGTCAAGGAATCTAAATGGATTTTGAATGCTACAAAGACAAATGTTAGTAATATGTCTCAATATCAAGAGATAAACTCCCCCTAGATAAGGGAAAACCTGTATGAAGAAACGAGGGTATTCCTAAAATTTCACAAATAGTTGAAAAGTAAAGTAAAAAAATTCTTAACCCTGTGCAGCCGGTTCCCTTCGGTTCCTTTGCTAAATGGAACCGGCCTTCCTGATGGAAAGGAACCGGCTGACCTTAAGCAACAGGCAGCTTAAATCACTTTTGGCGGGAAATAGCTATTCAAAGAATAAATCAACCATACAACATTAAAAATTATTTGTTTTGAAAATTAGAGCGACGTGGCTCCTGATACCAATTGTGGAAATCGTAGAATACCAATTGTGGAAATCATAGAGGGAGGGGGGGGGGGGGATGAATACGTTTCTATTTAAAAACTTAAAATATTTCGTATCAAATTATCCATCAAGTTAGATGCAATATGATAAGTATGGATAATACATCTATATCCACTAGAACACGTCATAGCAATATAAGCACCATCACAATGTTAACTTCTATCTATGACACAATTATCATCCAAACAATATAAGCAACAATCAACACACATATAGATCTAATGCAAATATAAATGTAAGGCGATAAGGTAAATAAAGATGTAAAGCGAAAAGTAAAAGAAAGTGCAAACCGGACGCGATGATTTATAGTGGTTCGGTCACGAAGCACCTCTTCGCCCTACTCCACTCCCCGAGTACCCAACTCGAGAGTTACTTCACTAGTCAACAAGCTCCCTTTAGGCGGAGAAAACCGAACACAACTAAGCTTACACCGATTTCCGACACTAAGCCAAATGTCGAGTTCTAATCCTAGCTAGAACCAATCTATCACAACTAACCACACTACTTCACAACAATTCACAACTTCTCTTCACCACACAACTTCACTTCACTTCACGACTTCACTTCACTTCACAACTTCACTTCACTACTTCTTCACTACGATTCACAACTTCTTCACTACGATTCACAACTTTACTTCACCTAGACACTACTACGATCACACCAATCTAACACTACTTACTAAGATCACCCCGATCTAACTATACTTCCTATGATCACCACGATCTAACAACTATACACACCATGATCACCATGATCTAACTATTACACAAGTTTGGAATACATGGACTCGATCTATACATTGTGAATGTAAGACATGTCACGAATGCACTAACTAAACTACATAACTTCGTATCTTGATGATAACGAGAGTTCTTCTCTTGCACTTGGAGGAATAAGCTTGAATCACTTGGAAACAAATGCTTATGATTACATGATCAAAGGTTTTTAGAATATGTGTGAGATGTATAAACTGATTTGGGACAGAAAGAAAAGGTGCAAAAGGTTAGAAAATCAGTGGGGAATAGTCTAGTATTTATAGGAAAACTGAGTTGCCCCTTAATTTCCTATGCCGGTCCCCTTAATTCATATGCCCGGTCCCTATATTTAATATTAAGGTGTGGCGCCGCCCAAGCCTGACGCTCCCTTTTTTGTCTTTTCAGGAGGTGTTTTCTGGAACATTTCTAGCCGTTTTTAGGTAGAAAATTTGAATTGAAAATAATTATTTTTGAATAAAACAATTTCTATTGATGTAGAAAATGTTTTTGTAAAAGTTATAAAAATGTTTGTAACATTTTATAAAAAATGTGAGGTTGAATAAAAATTATTTTGATCATAAAATAAATTAAGCATTTTTTTATTCATACCTTAAGTGCTTTATGTCGGGTGCAAACTTCGTAGAAGCAGACTTGAGACGTCGAGAGATGTTGTCATATGAATGCATTGATGATTTGTGATCACGAGTAACTTAAGCACTTTACGTTATGTTTTATAAGTTACATGTTTTCATCACCAAAACTTGAAGAGAATGTATAAGAATTAAATATCAAGGTAATATATCTAGCCAAACACACGAATACAAAATAGAGAAAACTAAAATGCATTAATGAAAAGTGTCATGATGATCTTCCACCTCAAGTACAGACTTGAGTGAAGTCCCAACAAGAACACATCAAATAGTCGTCAATTATTACAACCAAAAGCCCATACAAGGGTCCATACTAGCCTTGAACCAAAACCTCAAAGTACTAAGTTAAAACGAACACCAAATGCAAGACCTCTTAATACATGATCCATACAGGACACTCTTAAAGTCTGCTAGCTCGCATCACAACCTTACTGATCAGTTACCGAGCACTATAAAAAGAATACTCGAAAAGGTCAACGAAAATGTTGGTGAGCTCGTAGGTTTGAAGAAAACCCAGTCGTTATGCCAATATTTCAAATAGTGGACAATTGTGCAATATGACAGTGAATATATGCAAAACATTCCAATTTCATGACTTAGCATCCCCGTTAATCATACACCATGGCGTAGCATCCCCGTGCTAGTCATCACAACAACACATACCTATGCTCTTGGAGTCGCAACTCCAAGGTTACCCGCACCTAAAGCCTACCAGCTGGATCATTTACTTAGGGAAAGACCATCACAAACATAGCAAATCAATGCTAATCACATACATTACCATGCACCTCGATGCACGCAGGTACAATCAAACCACATAATATTCACATAGCAGTCATAAGCACATAAGATTGTCCCAAAAACAAATAAACTTTTGCCCAGTTTAGAAAATCAGTTCAAAACACATTTGAGTATCATTTTCCCCTAACGGAAAAGATTTAAAAAGTGGGGCAACGAGAACTCACCTCAAGCAAAGGTGTCTAGCAGCAAACTCAATATCACACAAGCAAATGTAACGACGTCCAAACACGACCTAGTCCAATTAATGTTCCCTTTAGACATTTATTTCCAAAACAGTTTTCAGATTTGATGCATAGAGGTCAGATGCGTGTTGTACGATCATCCTTAACGTTTTCAGTAGTGTGATGGTTGACGACTTAGTTTCAAAAGATAACATACTTCGAACTCATACCTTAGTATAATATATACTTATACCATTTAATATAATAGCAGAGTACTATAAGAAAATTCTTATAATAAACACTTATAAATATACTCTGGTAAATCCATTTGGTATTCTTAGTTATCATTAACTAATCATTTAGATTATAAGAAATGAAATGTTTATTTATGCTAAACAATTTAGGAAAGTTTCGTAAAAATATATTTTTTGTCTTTTAGTCTACGTATTAAAATAATAATATTTTATTATTTTATCGTAAAATCGCGTTTTGAGTAAAAATTCTAAGTATAGACTTTTTACGAGATTTTGACATGACCCGTTCGTTTATATAACTTTTCCAAGGTTTTTAAACCTTAAATTCAAACTTTTTCCACAATTTACCACTTTCCAACAAGATGCCAAATTCCATATCTCGCAATATTTATCAAAACGTATTTCCCAAAACGACTTTCAACATCATTACATAAGTATGTTTTACCTTTCAAAAGTCCGCCAAATCCCTTAAAACAACTAGTTTACGTTTATTGGGCCTTAAGGCCCAATAGCGGCCCATTAAAGTATCCGTAGATATATAATACGATTTAAGCCCAAAACTAAGGTCCATTAGTAGAAATAAGCCCAAAACAATAGCTAACAAATAATCTGAACCACAATAAGCCCACAATAAGCCACGTCTTATTGGACTTATTGGACCGTGAGCCCATAAGCTCCATATTATATATAATAAGCTTTTAAAATAATCTAATAAGCTACATACTATATTTGGTTACCACCATAAGCTATCAAAATAGTCCACAAATATACGACATACGAGGTAAATAACCAAAAATACTTTTCTTGTACTCCTTCAAATTGCCGAGAGCTAATAAGCCCAAAATAAGCTCAAAAATGCTTATAAATAAGCCAAACAAGTCACTAACCAAAATAAGCTAAATAGCAAATAAATATTTTTCAACCATCACAACCACGACAATAAAACTACAAAACCTTATTCCCTTTTCCTTTATGTTCGAACCATAACGTAACCTTATTATCTTTCTGTAAATTTTTCGTGTTTGATTTTTAACAAACGCACCATACAACTAGCTTCTATGCATCAATAAATACTCAAAAGTACAAGTTCAATGTATATTTAGAAAACTTACAAAGAGGGTTTAGAAAAGATGACACAAACGCGAACCTGACAACCCAAACGTTGTTTAAATGATTACCCGAGAACTAGAATCAACCCAGGACTCCTAAATCTTCATGTTCTTAACTAAAGTTTATCAAAAATGTATGTGTTTGTGTGTGTGTGTGTGTTAGTTTTCGGACGCAAGAGAGAGACAAGAGAGAAAATGTATGTGTTTAATTCTGAAAACAAAATGAGAAGTGTGTGTTATGGATAAAAACAAAGCACCTATGTACCATTGTGAGACAAGTTAGCTAAAATGAAGCCACCCTTGTCCTATGTGGGGTTCGACCGGATATGGGATCCAAGGAGGGTCGGGTTGGTTTGTTTTGTGTCGGTTTTCATTAAGACTTCCCAATCTCGACTCAAAAATATTTTTTGAAGGTTCCTAGTATTTTTATTCACTTTAAAAATACTTTTCCCATAACTTAGAGTATTTACACAACATACTTCCAATTTAAACTTGCCAAAACTCGTTTTGAACATTAATGGACGTGTCGAGACTCGTTTTTGGCATTTCAAGCTATTCACCAGACAAACCTCCCGAAACACGATCAACACATATAAAATCTTCTAAAAAGGATTAACACAAGCATTATACTCATAAAATAACCACAATCGCATTTATTCACCACCGTCAACACGGTACTTGTTCTAACGAAACTAACAAAAGTCAAATAGTCAAGGGACTAAATTAGAACATTCACATCTCAGAAGAGGGCAAGGGTTACATTCTACCCCCTTAAAAAAAATTCGACCCCAAAATCCAACTACTGCTAGAACTAAATAGATGCGGATACTTAAGTTTCATTTGATCTTCACGCTCCCACGTAAATTCGGGTCCACGTTCTGAATTCCACCGAATCTTGACGATGGCAATTCTACTCCGCTTAAGCTTCTTGAACTCTCACTTTAAAATTTCCACAGGTTCTTCCACAAAGGTTCCAGATAAGTCCTTGACAAGGATTCCTCATCCAAAGGGACTTGCAGTGTTGGGTCAGCCAAACACTTCTTAAGGTTCGACACGTGGAACGTGTCATGAATACCATTCAACTCCTCAGGTAGTCTAAGTCTATAGGCTACAAGACCTACCTTCCCAATGATCTCAAAAGGTCTAACAAATCTAGGTGCTAGTTTCCCCTTCTTCCAAAAGTATACCACACCTTTCCAAGGCGATACTTTAAGCAAGACATGGTCACCTACACTGAACTCTAGAGGCTTCCTCCTCTTACCGGCATAACTTCTCTGGCGATCACGCTCCACCTTAAGTCTATCCTTAATCTGTGAGATCTTCTCAGTGGTTTCTTGCACTAACTTAGGCCCTATCAACTGACCCTCTTCAACCTCTGCCCACATAATCGGGAAACGACACTTCCTACCATACAAAGCTTCAAACGACGCACATTTCACACTAGAATGATAACTATTGTTATATGAAAACTCAACTAATGGAAGATGAACATCCCAACTTCCCCTGGAGTCTAGGACGCACGTTTTAAGCATGTCTTCCAAAGTCTAAATTGTACGCTCACTCTAACCGTCGGTCTGAAGGCGGTAAGCCGTACTCATGTCTAAACGGGTTCCTAATGCCTTTTGCATTGACTGCCAAAACCTTGACGTAAATCGACTATCACGATCAGATATGATCAAGATCGGCACACCGTGCCTAGAAACAATCTCATTCAGATAGAGTCTAGCTAACCTATCCATCTTATAATCCTCACGCATAGGTAGAAAAGGAGCAGACTTAGTCAATCGATCCACAATGACCCAGATTGTATCATGCCCACTACTAGTCCTTGGTAACTTCGTAACAAAATCCATTGCTATTCTTTCCCATTTCCATTCGGGAATCTCAGGTTGCTGGAGCAAGCCAGGCGGCCTTTGATGCTCAGACTTAACCTTTAAACAAGTCAAACAACTACTCACATAAACAACTTTTTTTCTTTATTCCCGACCACCAATACCTATCTCTAAGGTCATAATACATCTTATCAGCTCCTAGGTGTACATAGTACTTTGACTTATGGGCTTCGTCCATTATCAGGGTTCTCACATCACCCTTCAAAGGAACCCATATTCGATCCAGGTAGTACAAAGCTCCATCACTCCTATGTTATATCATCTCATCGAAACCTTTCTACAATCTCGCAGACTCATCTCATGCCTCTTTCTGAGCCGCCAGTATCCTATACTTGATACTCAAGTGAATGGTCATATTTATAGCTCGGACTCTCTTAGGTTTCACTCTCTCTTTCCTACTTAGTGCATCAGCTACTACATTCGCCTTACCAGGGTGGTAGCAAATTTCACAGTCATAATCACTAAAAAGCTCTATCCAGCGACGTTGTCACATGTTCAATTCCTTTTGACTAAAGATATGCTAGAGACTCTTATGATCGATATATATGGCACTCTTTGTCCCATACAAATAATGTCTCTAAATCTTAAGGGCAAACACAACCGCACCTAGTTCCAAATCATGGGTGGTGTAATTCTTCTCATGGATTTTCAACTGCCTAGATGTCACCTTACCTCTTTGCATCAACACACAACCTAATCCTAAGCCAGACGTATCACAATACACCACAAAATCTTTCGGTCTATCGGCAAGAGATAGAACAGGTGCATTACACAACTTGTCCTTTAAAGTTTTAAATGCCCTTTCCTGTTCCTCACCCCAATCAAAGCTCTTACTTTTCTGAGTTAAAATGGCCAGGGGCTTAGCTATATTAGAAAATTTCTCTATGAACCGACGATAATACCCTACCAAACCTAAAAATGAACGAACCTCAGACGGAGTTTTAGGGGCTTCCTAATTCTTTACAGCTTCAGTCTTACTATGGTCTACATGGATACCATTTTCATTAATCACATGATCAAGAAACTGTACCACCCGCAACCAGAATTTGCACTTGGAAAACTTGAGCAATTCTAAGACTAGCCCTAGGTGCACTTCATGCTCTTCCCGGGTCTTAGAGTAAATCAAGATGTCATCAATGAACACTATCACAAACTTGTCTAGATAAGGCCTACACACTCGGTTCATCAGATCCATAAGTATCGCTGGTGCGTTAGTCAAACGAAAGGGCGTTACTATGAACTTGAAATGTCCATAACGAGTTCTAAACGCAGTCTTTGGAATGTCATCCTCATGCACTCTCAGTTGGTGGTATCCGGACCTAAGATCTATCTTAGAGAAGTATTGTGATCCTTAAAGTTGATTGAATAGGTCGTCTATCCTGGGAAGTGGATAATGGTTCTTAATGGTTAACTTG
>BQNB010019730.1:0-63581 GCA_026074375.1 Tanacetum coccineum | reverse complement strand
GTCTCTATTTCATTGTTCATGACCTCAACCCATTTACTACCAAGAACAGTTTCCTTATAATATTTAGGCTCATAAGTTTTGTTAAAATTTGTAGTAAATGAAAATTTTTCGCAACTTAGACTAGAATAGTTAACCAGAGTGTTAATACTATACTTAACTTTTCCATCTACTACATAATCTTTCAACTTAGCAGGTAAGACAGACTTCCAACTAGACCTCCTAACAGATTGCCCTTCATCAGTTATGTTCTCATTAGAATCTTCATGAAACAACAAATCAACCTTGTATAAGTCTAAACCTTCACCCTCAGATATCAAATCATCATCATTCAGTGATGCACTGTCATCACCTGTACCACCTTATGTAATTATACTGTCAAGTTTATCAGAGCTACTAGGTTCAAGACTTAAACCTTTTGCACATGATTCACTAGTAGAGGCAGAAGGGTCTGATGTGGAATTAGGATCTGCACTAGCAGACTCCACTACAGGTCCTACAGGTGATGACTTAGTACCTCCACTATCACTAGGGTCTCTCTCATCATCATAGGGTTCACTAGGCCAATGGTTATAAAAAAATTTAAACTATTAATATCACTTTGCTCAGTTATATAATCTTTTGTTAAAGAATCATTTTTAAAAGGATAAACAGTTTCATAGAATTTCACATTTCTGGAGTAAAAATTTGTTTAGAATCTAAGCTGAGTAACTTATACCCTTTCTTATTAAAACTATATCCAATAAAGGTACGATTTTCACTTCTAGAAGCAAATTTATCTGTATTATTTAAAATAGTAACATAACAAAGACAACCAAAAGACCTTAGGTGAGAGAGACTAGGCTGACACTTATAAACTAACTCATATGGATATTTTCCAGACAGAACTGATGAAGGCAACCTATTAATTAAGTAAACAGAAGTTAGAACACATTCAGGCTACATGTTTAAAGGAATGCCCCCCTGAAACATGAGGGCTCTAGCAACATTTAAAAGATGTCTATGCTTTCTTTCTGCCACCCCATTCTGTTGGGGCGTATAGACACATGAAGTTTGGTGAACAATTCCTTTTTGATTACAAAAACTGGCAAACTTATTATTTATAAACTCTATTCCGTTATCACTCCTAAATTTTTTAACATTCTTCTCAAACTGAGTTTGTAACAAGTTATAAAAAATTTCAATGTTCTGACAAACTTCATCCTTGCCTTTTAACAGAAAAAGCCAAACTGCTCTAGAAAAATCATCCACAATAGTAAGAAAAAACTTAAAACCTTCCCTGCTGGTAACCCTATATGGACCCCAGACATCTAATTGAACAAGTTCACCAAGTGAACTTGTCTTATGATCACTTAAAGGGAAGGGGTCTCTAGTCTGCTTAGCCTTGTGACAGACTTCACAGGTTCCACAGACTCTATACCATTAAGGTCAATTTTATCCTTAAGCACACTAAGCACTTGATCAGCTGGATGACCCAACCTGTTATGCCAAAGGCATTTAGACACCAAACAAGAAGAAATATTTCCATTTATAAACTTTTTACCTAATTTAAGAAAGTTTAAACCCTCTCTTTGTCTACTAGTCCCCACCTGGGACTTGAGAAGAGAATCCTGAATAATGCAATCATTTTCATTAAAACAAACAGACATCTTATTCACTTTAACAAGTTGATGGACAGACAACAAACTAACTTGATAACCAGGAACAACCAGCACATCTTTAAGAACAATTTTATCATTTAACTTGTAACTTCCAATTTGATTAACCTTAGCTATTGTCCTATTAGAATGAGCAACAGTAATGTTTAGGTGAGAAACATCAATTATATTAAACAAAAACTCTATAGTAAAAGTTACATGTTGGTTGGACCCTGAATCAATAATCCACCCAACAAAAGCACTATAAGTGCTTATGTTCCTATGCTTATTAAAGAATCTACTCAACAGAAAGCTAAAAACAAAACTAGACTTAGCAGGACTACCTGCAATATTGTTCTGAACACCAGTTCCAGAACCTATCACTTAACAAACTCATAAGTCTCTGATATTGTTCACTGGTAAGAGTATGAGAAGTACTAGTACCAGTAACAGTATCCTTATCTTTCACAGAACCATTAGACGTCACATTTTGACTAGACACACTCCTCTTCTTAAAGTTAGGAGGATATCCAATCAATTCAAAGCACCTTTCTATTGTATGACTAGTCATGTTACAATTTTTGCATAACAAGTTAGGATTCCTAGCATTAGAGTTATTAAACCTTTTCTTATTGTCACCAGACCTAGGAACAAAGGAGGTATTGTTCCCTTTGTTATCAGAGGGTATGGAATTAAAAGCTGAAGTACTACCCTTAACACCAGAACCCCCATCATGCATAGTCCTATGAGACTCATCCCTTGACAGATGGGAAAAAGCCTATTTTACAGTAGGTAAAGGGTTAGTGGTCAATATGGTGCTCCTTATGGGAGCATAAACATCATCCAGGCCCATAACAAACTGCATCAGCTTTAAGAGCTGAACATGATCCTTATAACTACCAGCACCATCACAAGTACAAATAGGCAATTGCACCATAACATCATATTCTTTCCAAAGAGAATTAAGCTTATGATAATAGTCAGACAACTTAGATCCATTTTGACTAACAGTATTTATCTTATAGTGAAGATTAAAGATAACAGAACCATCAATTTTGTCATAAGTTTTAGTTAATTCATCCCATATTTGTTTAGCATTACTAGAAAACACTTGACCAATAAACAACTCAGGAGAAACACAGTTAAGAATCCAAGTTAACACCACAGAGTTACATCTTTCCCATTGCTCAGCAAGAAAAGGTTGAGTCTCTGGATCTGGTTTAGTTAACTTCCCATTAATAAAACCCAATTTGTTTTAAGAATGTATACAATGTTTTAAAGCAGCAGCCCAAACTCTATAATTTTCAGTTCCAGATAATTTTAAGCTGATTAAAGGAGTACCATTAGTGTCATTAGAATGAAGATAAAGGGGGTCATTCATATCAATAGAAACTACACCAGATCCACTAGCCTCATCAGGCTTTTTGCCTGTATTAACCATTTTAACAGAAATAACAAACACAAATAAAACACAAACAAACAAGGCAAACCAACAAGAAAATAGACAAACAACACAAATAAAGAGGAAAGCTTGAGAGGTGTTACAGAGAACGCGCTCGAAGCAATAACAAGGATTAGAATATCTAAGCCACAACCAGCACAGCGGAAACAACCACCAAGAATCTGAAAAAACAAACAAACAAGAATAAGATCACAATAATTGACCATGAAACCAACCAAAAAATGAAAAAAAAAACAGATCAAATATCAGGAACATAAACAACCACAAGCAAAGCCCCTGAATCAAGATTTGATACAGAAAATCTTGATTTTGATGACCAAAAACACCCAAGACTTCCCACAGATCCAGACCAAAGAACCCAAACAGACTAAACACAATATTGATTTTAGAAACCCCTAAAATCAAGAAACCCTAATTTTTTACTAGAAGCCAAAAAACCAATTAACCAATAAAACCCCAATTGAGGATTTTAAAAATCTCAAATCAACACTTGTTGACGATGACTTAGACCAAGATTTGAAAAAACCCCCAAAATTGATATAAACCCTAATTTTGAAAATCTTTACAAAACAACAATCAAAGCTTACCACAACTCTGATACCATATAAAACTTTATAAAACAAACCACAATTTGACAAACAATTTCATACAACCATCCTCCCCATTTATTCTGTTATAAATCACCACATCACCTATCTCATAACAGATAGTGTGGTTTGTACATCGACTCAAAGAAACAAAATTACAAGACTCAACTATCACAAAACCCTAATCCAAAAGATTAAGAACAATACAATTATGATTGAGATAAAACAGATATGAAAAGATATAAAGACTAGGGCTGCATCTCATTCTTTATATATGCTCCATCTGGAAACTTCACTAACTTGGCACTACAAGCCCTTGCACTTTACACAACATGACACATACAGAAATAAATATATGAACAAAGGCAAAAGAACTTTACCTGAATTACCTGGAGGCCCCTGAACTATTTAATCCAGGAATAGCTTACATATTTCAACAATATTAAAGATCTTGAAATGAAGTTTATTGGAACTTAAGTTGATGACGACATAATTTTTCGTAGGATATATATATTTAGCGATGAACGCTTTGCATCCTTTGATTAAGAAAATGTTATTTCGTAAACTTCCCCGCTAACTATAAGGATAATTATATATATGCATGACAAAATCAATCAAAAAACTATGCCACATGTTATGGTTTTTTGATTAAGATGAAAATTTAGCGAAATGAAGTATAAAATTGTCGCAAACTGAACATGAGAGTAAACCTGAAAATGAGGGCATCCGCTAAGGTTTGTACGTAAACTTCTTAAAGGTTTATAAAACTCAAATTAAACTCGAATATATTAAATCTAGAAGAAGTTTGAAATGTTAAACTTTTTCAGACCAAATCAGTATGAAACACATGTTCGTTATGATAAAAAACTTTTTAGACTTTTTAATCTTTTATTAACCCTTTATATAAACCACTATATGCTTTAAATCCGAAAAACACCGAATAATATTAATCAAACCGTCATTAAACATCCCTAAAATCATTATACTTATAGCAAAAACAACATAATCCTTGAAAGTAAAGCTATCTACTTTTCTTGAGTCCTAGTTTGATTATGATACAAATCCTAGTATATCATTAATGAGAAATGTTATGTTCACAATTATATAAATCTATACAAAACGCAAGATTATTGGGTGCAATTAAATGCCGCAACCCGCCTAGCCTGACCCGTTCTTTTTAAATGCGACCCGGTTTATATTTAGCCTGACACGTCAACCCACTGCTCCATTTCTTTATTGAAGTACACGTGTGGGTGTACGTGTGTCTTCTTCATCTCTCTCTTTCTTTTCCCTGAACCTCACAGTAACACTTAAATAAACACACACAGCAAATACCTATATCTTCTCATTCTTCATCAATCGGTAAGTTAATAATTTTTCTTTACTACACGATTAATTTTAATTTTTTTACTTCGAATATTGATTTTTGATTTTTTTGTTTTGTTTTTGATAGTTGTGTTGAATTGAAATCTGGGTATTGAAGTGGTCAATAATGGAAAAGATCTACACATATGTGTTACCATGCTTTCAATGGAGGTATAGTAACAATTTATTTCGTCGTTAATCCACTTTTTAGGTTTTAATGATTTATAAAATTTGGGCTTTGCGATTACTTATAAAAATTAGGGCTTTTGTTCGAAATTAAGTATTTTCCATTATAAATTGTAACTAGGAAATTAATCGGGTTTTGTTTGTTGTAATTTGTAATTGAGGATTTTTTTTTTTAATTATGAAATGGGTTGACTGTGATTATGGATTATGTTATTGGTTTTTGGTTTAGAGAAATTTATAGCAATGTTTTTACATAATTTTTAGGTTTTTCTCATTTTAATGTTTTTATCAAAATTTGTTATAGGGTTGGTTATGTTTGGATTAGCTTAAACTTATTTATGTTATATTCATATGCTATTTAATGGCTAAAATAAGCTTATCTTGACTTTGTAATCGACTTAAATCGATCAGACTTTGAAAAGTAATCGAATAGGCGTAGATACCCAACACAAGAAAACAAAAGGCGCAAAGTAAAAAGTTGTATACATTGCATTACAAATCCAAACACAAAGCAAAGCAAATGCCCCTGAAACCAGATTATACATTGCAAGGAATCAAAGACAACTTGGAACAAAAACATTAAAGATTGTTACAACAGTGAAATATATTGTGCTTATTTTTCCATCATAAGCTTGACAAATTATAATTAACATGCTACTTTTTTTCATTTTTTATTTAACGTCGCTATTATGTGTTTTTGTACCAGGCTGCAACTTTAACTACACAAAGCATGAGAATGTTTTCTTTTGCAATGTCACCGGATTTAACTGGTAGTATTCATTTGTTTAAATGATATGGCCAAAAAGAAAGTAACAGATGCTCGTCGTGGTGAATTATGCGCGTGTTTGTTCGGTAACACCAACACAAATACTGATGTGTGCGCCAAATGATTAGAACAAATCTAGGTTTACCTGACCGATGACATCAAATAACGTTACATTTATATCATCATTTATCCCGAATAAGTTACCCATTTTTATATAATTATTGCAAGAATGTGTACTTAATTGCTTAAAAGTGTTATTTGCAGTAATTGAGGAGTGATTTGTAAAGACATGCTAAAAGGCGCATATTTTGGAGCTAAAACGAAGACATTTGAAGATTACTCATTTCTGACCAATACGTCGTATCCTGGAAAAGAGATACGGCGTATCAGCGCCAAGTCTTCACAAGAAAACGCGTATTCACAATTCCAAATACGGCATATCCATCTTCTGCCATACGCCGTATCCATGAAGATAACTATTCAGAGATACGAAGATATTTATATTTTGAGAATGTATATTGTATTGATTGTAAACTTTGCGCGCACTCCAAGGGATACACCCCAATACGCCGTATTGGCCTAGCCGAATACGGCGTATCCAGCATTTTTCAGAGGTTATAAATAGAAGACTCAAAAATGAGTTTTCAGTATGCAAAATTATATTCTTCATACCATACACATAAAAGACGATTTTCGGAAGAAAAGAATAGCAATAAAGGTCAAGCATCGATCACGATTCCATAGAAGACACCGTGTAATTTCCTTACTCTTGTAATCATTTAATTTTTGGTATCGTTTGGTAAAACATTTAGTTTACCTTGGTTAATTGATCACACTTGTATAATTACAATAGTTATGGGCTAATACCCTTGGGTATTAGCCATCTTATTGAAGATTTAATGTTTGGTTTGTTTTAAAATCGATTTACTTAATTTATCGTTGAAAGTCTAATTATGTTTATCACATGATACTTGTTTACGTGTTTGAATATGCGACCTATCATTCAACTGGGTCTGGTACGCCTAACAAGCGAGCTAGATATTGGGTTAGCTCTCCATATCGTGTTTTATATTACTGGACCAATAGTATCATAAATAACGTTTTGTCTTTGTCTTTAAATTAAGAGCTTAGTTGGACCGGCAGGTGACACGTAATGTTTCAACAAGTATGTTCGTGATTAATTGTTAAAGATTTGAATAGTAGACTACTAGTATATAAAATATTGTCAAACAGTAAGTGGGTAAAGTCTTGATAGGCTAGGGTTTATCAAGATCACAATTGCTATAATCCCTAGATAGATTATTATTAAACTAAAAGGATGCTTTATGCGGATGTGTAAATTGTGACAGGATTCAATGTGTCTAGGTCTTAGGATAATGTCCCGCCTAAGTCTTAAGAATGATATGCCACTTCGATATAAGAAATCATTGCACTAAATAAACAAACCAGCATTTAATCGGATTTAATATGGCTAATATAGTTTTCTATTATTTGGCTTGCACCGCTCTTTTATCTTCTGATTGTTTTCTTGCATGTTTATAGTGTTTAGAATTGATTATTGTCACAACAAAACCTGTGTCAGTCTCTCAGGCTGAAAACCCCCATATCCGTTAGAAGCGTATATAGCATAGGTTTAACTAGTATTTAGAATTAACGTAACTAGAGTATCTAAAATATTGATAGATTATAAGGTTAACAACCTCGCTCTTAGTGTTCGACACCCTACTTACCATAAAACTTCACCCGATCGGGTACACTGCCCGTTAAAGTGTTGTTTTAGGATAAGCCGGCTAAATATAAATGTAAAACTTAGTAATTAATAAATTGACCCTACATGACAGCACATCAAGTTTTTGGCGCCGCTATCGGGGAGTGAAAAAGTTTAACCTTTAATTTTATTAGTATTTCTAACCATTAGTTTAAATTAATTAATGTAATTTAATTCTGTTTGTAATTAATTATGTGTTTAAATTCCCGCATTATTTAAGTGTTTTTTAAGTATCCTGTTATGATAGATCAACAGATACGCCATATCCACCAGTTAGATACGACGTATCAACCTTTCCCCTCAGAACAACGTATTGACTTCTACAGTCTAAACGGCGTATCTGTTCTTCCAAACAATACGGCGTATTCTTTATAATCAATACGGCATACTAACCTTCAGCAGACCATACGGCGTATTCAAGTTAATTGAATTAACTTAAATACGGCGTATTGCTCATCTGATACAGTAGCAAACCTTAATTTGATTTTCGTGTTTAATTTTCTGTATTCATCCCAAAGAGCCTATCCTACTGATTTATTATCTTCTGTTCCAGGTGATGCATGACAAGGAGTTCCACTAAAGAACTAATTATACCTTTTGAAAACCCAAAAAGTGCATTTCGCTCAAAAAGTAGGCTCTACGAGACACCTGGTCTTGTGGAATCTAGTTCACCAGAGCTTGATTTATTTTCTGACATCCAAGAACATTCAACTACAGAAATTATGACGAAAACAATGGAGCAATACATGAGCAAGACCCATGGAAACTATGGGTCAGGAGTTGTTAGGCCCAAGATTAATGATAAAACTTACTTTGAATTAAAAGGGCAATATCTCAAGGAGCTTCGCGAAAGTACTTTCAGTGGTATAGAACATGAAGACGCAAATAAACACATCAAAAAAGTCCTTGAGATCATTGACTTATTTCATATTCCAGAAGTTACTCAAGATCAAGTAATGATTCGAGTTTTTCCCATGTCCTTAACTGGAGCTACAAGTCGATGGCTCAGGAACGAACCATCAGGTTCAACGACAAACTGGGAAACCCTGAAAACAAAGTTTCTGAACAAGTACTGCCCACCTGCTCGCACAGAAAACAAAATGGAGGAGATAAACAATTTCCAGCAATAACCAGATGAAAATCTCTTTCGAGCCTGGGAAAGATTTAAGGAACTTTTAATGAAATGTCCTTAGCATTATTTAACCAATATGCAAGAAGTTATCTTATTCTATATTGGGCTCGATATTCCCACCAGATAAATCCTTGACTCTAAAGGTGCCATTCCCACTAAAACTGCCGCTGATGCAAAAATAGCCATCCTTGACTCTAAAGGTGCCATTCCCACTAATACAGAAATGGCATAACGGAACATCCTCAAAAGCCAGAAGTACTGAAACTTCTGACGGGCTAGCTGCCATTCAAGCCCAGCTCAATAACCTTGGAAGAGAGATCAAGAAAGTCAACGAGAAAGTTTAAGCTACTCAGGTCGGATGCGAACTATGCAAGGGACCACACTACACAAAGGACTGCCCACTAAAGGAAGAAAGGAATACTTTGGAAGAGGCTTATTACACGCAGTTTAGAGCGCCCTATCAACCTGCATGACAATATAAAGCACAGGGCCATGATACTACCAACATAACAACGGAAATGCTTCATATCCTGATCGAAGACAGATATTGGAAGAATCACTGACCAAATTCATGGCTAAGTCAGCAAAAAGACACGAAGAGAACTCGAACATCATAAAGGAGATTCGAGCTTCTACCGATGCAGCAATAAAAATCAAGGAGCATTGATTAAGACCTTGGAAATTCAAATTGGTTAAATGAGCAAGGTTTTACAAGAAAGAGAAATTGGAGGTCTGCTCGGCTCAACTTAACCAAACCCAAGGGACCATGTAAAATTGATCTCAACCACTAAAGCTGATTCATTTGAGATACGCCATATGGGTAGTAGCCCATACACCGTATCAGGGTCATAGCACAGAAGCATATTTTCTGAAACAATTCCCTTCCCAAGGCGACTACAAGACTACTGATGTGATGATTAGAGAGAGGCACAAGATGTAAAGATTCTGGAAGCTTATGATCACACCTTGCCTCAGAAGGAAAAAGACCTAGGGAGCTTTACTTTATTTTGTTTTATTCATAATGTTTGTTTTGATAAAGCCCTTGTTGACCTAAAAGCAAGTGTGAGTGTTATGCCATTTTCTACCTACACCAACCTTAGTCTAGGAATTTTATCTCACACTAGGTTGACCATTGAACTGGCTAACAGAACAATAAAACAATTAAGGGGTATTGCTAAAAACGTGTTAGTAAGGATTGGCAAATTTATATTTCCTACAGACTTTATCATCTTGGACATACCCGAGGATGACGATGTACCTTTGATCCTCGGTCGATCGTTTTTATCTATTGCTCATTCCAAGATTGATGTTTACTAAAAGAAAATTTACTCTAAGGGTCGGGGAAGAAAAACTTATTTTCAAATGTATCAAGCCAACCACTAGCATAATCAATAGGGTCTCTTGATTAAAAAACAAAGCTTATAGGAGGGGATAACGAGTCATTCGACCCACTTTATGGTAACTACATTGAATTAAATGACTTGGACACACCCCTAAAACCCAAGACGAATAAAGATGTTGATTTTGAGCCAACTATTATCAATGAACCCTATAATGTTAAAACCAGTTCTAAGTGTTGCTATACAATGAAGTTTTCTTGCATGATTGGGTATAAAAATGTTAGTACCGACTTCATCCCTTCCTTGTCTGTTAATTTAATTACCAAAAGCTTTTATTATTCTATAATCAAGGACTTGGATGGTCACGAAGGGAAGAGTCCAGCCGGAACTCTAATAGATATACCCGTTTTCGTTGTAAATTTTTCTATTTTTGCAGGTTTGATCATCATTGACGATGAAGATGTTACAAGAGATGTTGTGCTCGGCATGCCATTCTTCATGAAATACGTGTCATGCCAAATAGTTATGATAAAATTCGCTCACAGGGACAAGTGCGGGCTAATGATGGAAAAATGAAAGCTAGAAGGGAAAAGGTCGAATTTATGACTAGCTAAAACAAAAGTGCTTCTCGGGAGACAACCCGGTCATTTTTAAATTGTTTGAACTACTTTTAATTGTTTTTGCACGAGTCTGTCTTCCCAAAAACCCCATACGGCGTATCAAACCCCTCTGGATACGAAGTATGGATGTGTCTGGACGTTATCAGTTTGTAATTTAATTTCAGTACTTTAAATATTTTAATTGTTTTTACGGCGTATCCTAGGGTTTGGGATACGGCGTATTAATCCCTGTACAGTTGTATGTTTAATTGTTTTCCTGCATCGTAAGTTTTGTATAACCGAGTTAGGAATTGCACCTTTGTCTTCTAAGCTTATATGGAGGACCTTGTTTTAAGGAAAATCGACGATATGGTATACTCTGAATAAAAAACCTGTGTTGAACTTGTACGAGCATTCTGAAGCATCGTCAACACACTTTTTGCTCAAAGAACTCAAATTGGATAATCATCCCGAGCAACATATCAAGGGAGTTCCTCGTTCTAATTCTATTTCCTATTTTTTTATTGTTTTATCTATACAACAAGGACGTTGTATAATCTAAGTGGGGGGATGGAGAATTAGAACGCCTACTTGTCCTTTCTTTTACAAATAACTTGCTAATGTGCTTAAATTATGCCAAATTTAAAATTTTTTCTAGCATAGCTTTTGTAAAAATTACTAGTTACATGACCTCGCGCACTTTAATCCTTAATGCCAATTTGTGAGAATTAAGCCTGTTCCGTTTCCAAACGTTTACTAAAAATTCCACAAAAAATATGAGTGTGCTGGTGATGTAGTGGACTTTAGAACTTGGCCTGGTATATCACTCGAGACCACAATGATGAGTACTATGGATTTAGATGGAGAAATATTTTTAACTGGTAAATTTTTAGGAATACACCAAAAAACTTAAATGTTGTAAAATTAACTAACTGGTTAGTTAAAATCCCGTGTAACCCTTTGCTTACTCTCACCATACGAGTAAGATCCCCTAGAAAAACCTGTTGAGCCATTCCTGTCTATTTCGTTACACCTTTACACCTTAGCCTACACTGTAGATTAAGCCTACTTTAATCAAGTTGCTAGTTGTTTTTGTGTAAAGTTTTGTATTTTTTGTGTCAAAGTAAAATTTTCTATATCTGTTATGGTCGGGAATTTGCACAATGCAATGGGAAAATATGTAGCTCGTATATTTTGCTACTTTCGCGATTATGTATTATGTCCGAAGATGAAGTGTTGAAGGAAAAATTATCCGGAAAAATTAAGATTGTGAAGACGGTAAAATTGCACCAAGGTTTATGTTATTAAAAAAATGGAAAAATGGAAAATGCATCAGAAAAGAGAAGGGAGTTTTATAGTCGGTTCGTTAAACTTAAACCGAAGAAATTCTTGGAAGGATCAATTATTCGTGGATTAAAAGTCAACGATGTATAGTTTTATATTAATGGCCGATATCACCACTTTTGTAAAAGTATGTAAGTTTGGGATGTAAGGGAAGTTGACCGTTATGGGAACGCCAACTTAGGTTGTCTTTGTCATCTCTATGATCGAGGTGTTTGTATATATTTTGAGTCTTTATCATGAAACGGTCAGGGAAAAGTTACTAGCAACTACCTTATTTGTTCAAGCTTAATCTATTTGTTTTGTAAATTTTAATTAACAACAATTTACTTACCATTCCTAGCAATTAACCTTAGGTTTTACTCAAACGAGGTTGGATTGAGTCATGCATGTCTATTCTGTCGTTACGGCCATGTATGCGTGATTTAGCGTCCCTGTTGGTTTACGACTTTTGGTGAAAACTAGAAGGTCCCTACCCAATATCATTCTTCATCCTAACCCTTGGTTAAGCTCGAATGAATATGTTTTCAAAGACACATGTCTATTCCGTCGTTACGGCCGTGTATGTGTGCTTCAGCTACCTTGTTGTGGTGGTACTATCGGTGAAAGACTGTTAGAATGATTAACCCTTAGCCTTTAATAAAACCCAATTTACCTTTTGACTTGTTTCTCCTTAGCTCTAATGGTGGAGATGTGTATCCTTACCAAGCTTATGATACGAAGCTAATCACGACTGAGCAATTGAGCATACCACTTAAATGTTACACCCTAGATTAGTTGAGTGATCTGAGTGATTTCATTTCCATATTTCATGAGGTTCTTGGTCTTGTACAGGTGATTAAATCAAAAGAAGTGCTTAAGCGGAAAAATCCTTGACTTCGGTTAGGATACATTTTCAATATAATCTAGAGTCTACTTGAGGACGAGTAGGATTCAAGTGGGGGGATATTTGATGATATCAAATAACGTCATATTTATACCATCATTTATCCCGAATAAGTTGCCTATTTTTATATAGTTATTGCAAGAATGTGTACTTAATTGCTTAAAATTGTTATTTGCAGTAATTGAGGAATGATTTGTGAAGACATGCTAAAAGGTGCATATTTTGGAGCTAAAACGAAGACATTTGAAGATTACTCATTTCTGACCAATACGCCATATCCAGGAAAAGAGATACGGCGTATCAGCGCCAAGTCTTCACAAGAAAACGCGTATTCACAATTCCCAATACGACGTATCCACCTTCTGCCATACGCCGTATCCATGAAGATAACTATTCAGAGATACGAAGATATTTATATTTTAGGAATGTATATTGTATTGATTGTAAACTTTGCGCGCACTCCAACGGATACACCCTAATACGCTGTATTGGCCTAGGCCAATACGGCGTATCCAACATTTTTCAGAGGTTATAAATAAAAGACTCAAAAACGAGTTTTCAATGTGCAAAATTATATTCTTCATACCATACACATAAAAGATGATTTTCTAAAAAAAGAAGCGCAACAAAGGTCAAGCATCGATCACGATTCCATAGAAGACACCGTGTAATTTCCTTACTCTTGTAATCATTTAATTTTTGGTATCGTTCGGTAAAACGTTTAGTTTACCTTGGTTAATTGATCACACTTGTATAATTACAATGGTTATGGGCTAATACCCTTGGGTATTAGGCATCTAAATAAAGATTTAATGTTTGGTTTGTTTTAAAATCAATTTACTTAATTTATCGTTGAAAGTCTAATTATGTTTATCACATGATACTTATTTACGTGTTTGAATATGCGACCTATCATTCAACCAGGTCTGGTTACGCCTAACAAGCGAGCTAGATACTGGGGTAGCTCTCCATATCGTGTTTTATATTACTGGACCAATAGGATCACAAATAACATTTTGTCTTTGTCTTTAAATTAAGAGCTTAGTTGGATCGGCAGGTCACCCGTAATCTTTCAACAAGTATGTTCTTGATTAATTGATAAATATTTGAATAGTGGACTACCAGTATATAAAATACCGTCAAACAGTAAGTGGGTAAAGTCCTGATAGGCTAGGGTTTATCAAGATCACCATTGCTATAATCCCTAGATAGATTATAATTAAACTAAAAGGATGCTTTATAAGGATGCGTTAATTGTGACAGGATTCAACGTGTCTAGATCTTAGGATGACGTCCCGCCTAAGTCTTAAGAATGATATGTCGCTTCGAGATAAGAAATCATTGCACTAAATAAACAAACCAACATTTAATCGGATTTAATATGGCTAATACAGTTTTCTATTATTTGGCTTGCACCGCTCTTTTATCTTCTGATTGTTTTCTTGCATGTTTATAGTGTTTAGAATTGATTATTGTCACCATAAAACCTATGTCAGTCTCTCAGTCTGAAAAAACCCCCCATATCCGTTAGAAGCGTATATAGCATAGGTTTAACTAGTAATTAGAATTAACGTAACTAGAGTAATTAAAATACTGATATATTATAAGGTTAACAACCTCGCTCTTAGTGTTCGACACCCTACTTACCACGAAACTCCACCCGATCGGGTACACTGCCCGTTAAAGTGTTGTTTTAGGATAAGTCCGCTAAATATAAATGTAAAACTTGGCAATTAATAAATTGACCCTACACGACAGCACATCACTGACGCAACCTGAAAGCGAAGGTATACGTTTCTTTTTACATTTGTTATTGGATATTTGAAACGGTCGTACATAGGTTTTACATGTCCATCATTTTTTGCCGCCTTTTTGTGTGTACATCTATTTTGGGCTCGACCTTTGGCATAATATAAAAAGACGCGTACAAATGCATCAAATGACGTAGTAGAACCTAATGGACGAGATTGTGGTTTGAGTGGTAAGTGTAATGCCCGTTCGAAAACATCGTTGGGAAAACAAGTTATGTTGTATTTTGAGCATTCAGCCGTCCATTTAACATCTCCTGAATGGGATTTACAAAACGCTCTTATACAATCTAGGAGTTTCTGAGATGATGTTTACGGTTAACTGTTTCAGCAGTTAGGAAGTGTAGAGACACAAGGTATAAGAACGCAAAGGTATCCAATATTTTTTGGTAAACTACTTATTAATATCTTTGAGCCTCGCGACATTCTTTTTTGCAGGCGAGTCCTCTTCTGTCATAGATCATCTGTTTTAGCACACCCTTTCAGTACTACTGGAACGAACTCAAAGTCAGCCTTCCGGTGCTGCCTGTCAGAGAAGTAAACTTATTCTAACCTTTGTATTCTGAGTCTGTCTGTCTTTTTATGATGCTAACACTCTTTCTCAACAACAATTTCAGAAAATGTTCAGGCTGACAGGTGTACAAACGCTCGAAATCGTGCTTTCAATACTGCCTTTTAGAGAGGTAAACAAAACACAGCCTCTATATTAAGTGATACAACATTGTAAGTTCTTAATATGCTCTTATCTTCGTCCCTATTATTTACAGCATCATCAGCATGTGAAACTGGCCCCTCCACCAATATCAAACACAAAAGAGAATCCCGCCATGTTTTTCCAGCATCAACACGGTGTCAACGTACTTCTAATAGAAATGTTAGAAGCCGAAAAACAAATATCAAAGGTATGACATTATTTGTTTCGTCTTAATTTTTCCGAAAGAAATGCTTCTTAATCTTTCACAATATAACTACTCGATCTCCAACACCATAATACTTGCAGAAAATTCAAGCGTTATCAATCAAAGTAACAATTCAAAACTGTAGTTAAGGAGTTTGTTATAAATAACCATATATGCTACAAGTCTAAATGAAAAACTACAAGCCTTAACAACACTCCATGTAGGTGGGTTTTTTTATGAATCTTGGTGTTTGATACTTTTTAACTTATACAGATGCTTAGTTGCTTACGATAAGTTTATTATTGTGCTCTTGTTGACTAATTATGTGTTAATAAAGTAATGTGTCTCGATGTACGTTATGCAAGATTTTATGATGTATTTTTATTTTATATAAAAATTTATGATCGATCATTTGTGAAACTTGATGAATCTAATAAGGAGCACAATAATGAAGATCATTTACGTTCATCATAAATAAATTATAGTAAACCACCACCAAATTGACCTACTAGTCACAAACCCTAATGTCCTCTCCAAACTTGGCCAGTGAAAATGTTAAAAACCAGAAGGTTCGCGTTGAGACCAATCCCGAGCAATTAATACTTGCATTAGTTCATGTACAAAAATTCTTTAATGAACTTACTTATACTTGTTATTTTATTAGTACGGGAAACTTCATTTATTTGAGTGTGTCTTAGTCATCTTCTATTCTACTAAGAAAATATTCATCGATTAATAGATTATTATTTTGTTAAGGCGCGATAGAACAAGAATGAATAAACTGTACCTAAAATAATTGACTCATCTTAAATGCTTCTGAGGAAAATACATATGTATCAGATTTATCTATGTCTGATACAAAAGTTTAGATTGATAGATGGTGCTTTTAAATTTCGCAAACCATGCTTTTTATTTTACAATTTACACATTTAATAGGCAATATAGGGATACACCGTATCTTCAAATTAAACAGCTTTGATACCCATAAGCTCATAATCTACTAAATAAGCATATATGAGCAGGTTGGGTTAATCGGCTTTTGAGCATGGAAAATATTAGCCGATACTTCACACTAATAAGCTTTGGGTATATGGGTACATGTGTTTTCAGGTTCAGATATTACAAGTCGATTAGCCGGGTTATGCAGGCTGCTAAGGAAAGATGGGAAATAGCAACATTGTCGGATATATAACGACTTGACCCATGGCCACTGGTAAGGTTCACTTCATCTCCGTTGTAGCATTAATTATTACTACACAGCTCCCAATGCTACCAGTAGATTTTGAATGGCTTTTCAAGTTGGAACTATATAAGATATTGGCAAATGGGTTGAACAAGTTAAAAAACGCTCAAAATGTGTTTTTCATGCACACAACAATCTGAATTATTCGACTAACAAAGTTAAATTGTTATCGTAGTTATATAGTTTGCACATTCATGTTATCATATCGACTAATATTAAAAATATATTAAAAAAACATGCCTTACAGTTTGTATAATGCGTATATTACCTGAAATATCACAAAAACTCCTCATTTCTACTCAGGTTAGTTAATGGCGTGTACTATATCTAAACTACTAAATTAGAATCTATAAAGTTTGTTTCGATATTTCGTATTGACTACCAATGACTCAATAAGTAACTTCTGAGGCAAATCGAATTAATTTTTTTTACTGTCCATGATTTTACTGATATATATATAGTTTGGTTCAAATAGAAAGTGATTTTGGGTAGCATCATGCTATCGAGACCATGGAGATGAAAGGCACCATGACTGTTGGGAAAAGTCAGTGAACTATTTGTACTTTTATATTTTTTGGAAAAAAGGTGTTTCGGGTTCGGGTTCCTCATAGATGTAGTTATCCTGTGCTGATGAAATAATGTATTCTCTTTGTTTTCTATGTTCTTATGATAATTTTTCAGATGTTAACAATTTGCTATTATGTTTCTAGAATCAGCTTTTGCGAATTGAAGATCTTGGTGCTAAAGCAATGTATGCTGGAGCAAACTTCCGCAAGCCAGTGGAACCCTACTAGATCACATATCGAGACAGTTAAGAATTGAGAACGGCGTTTCGTGCGAAATGTGATTATGAATAAAATTCTGCAGGCAGTTAGCTTCATGCTATTGCAAAAGCTAATTGCAGCAAGCATTGGAGATCGACCAGTTGTATTTGTAACTCACAGAGGTTTTATCTTAGGCTTCATGTACATAAATTTTGTTTTGCGACTTTTGCCAACAAAAAATGTACCTCATACCTACTATTTACACTTACTTTTATGTGTTTTCGTCTGCATTTATTTAAATGTGGGGTCGATACTCGACATTAACAACAACGTCAACCACCGGTATCAAAACCAACGACGTTAATCGTCTCGCAGCGAAGCGCGGGCCGATATACTTGTTCTTTTACAAATAGTGTTTCAGGAAATGACGTGCATGTGTATCATTATATTTTTTTTGAACAGCGATTTTGTATTAAAACTAGAAAGAAGGTAGAACAAGTATAAGAGGATTACAAGTTAATACAACAATTGGATTTAGGATGGACAATCCAATCCAACCAAACCAAATTAAGTTTCCTATTTCTACTAGAAATACAAGTGTGTGAACGGATTAAAATGTCGTTTCCAATTGTGTCTTTTCTCGGGGGCTTTGAGTCAAAACAAGTCCCGTTACGAAACCTCCAAATTGACCACTATGTGGTTTGAATCACAGCATCAAAACAGGATTTTGTGCTACTAGGAAGGTCGGTCGAATCAGCCAAGAAATAAGATCAGCTAAGGACTTCAGATAATCATCAAAGCCCTACCATTTAGAGACCCACTCCCAAATTGATTTGGAAAAACCACATTCGACAAAAAGATGCAGTGAAGTTTCAAGTGCATCATCACAAACAGGGCATCGCATTAAGTCGAGATCAATTCTGCGACTATCAAGATTGCATCGTGTGGGCTGACGATCAATAGCTACTCTCCATGAATGAATGTTAAGTTTGATTGGGATCTATCTATTCCAACGTATGGGATCAGCAACAGAGAACAAAGTTCTTTCTTCGATATACCTTCTGAAGGAAGAAAACAAAGTAGTTTGTTAAGGTGGCCAAAGTGTATACCCAACAATCAGAAGATGAAGAAAGGTCAAAGTGTTGGAGAGTATTTAGAAGCCCACACAATTTCTATTTTTCTTCACCATCTCTTATAAGCCTTCTCCATTGCCAAGTCCTAGTAAAAGGCCCATGGTGATTGTTACATCGATCTACTATTTTGTAAACATTATTAGTTTCTTGGGAGTACAACCAAGGGAATAATGTTTTAAAATTTTGATCTCCATACCATTTGTCATTCCAGAAAGCAAATGAGTTGCCATTCCCCACTTTTATTGTAAAAATAGAATCCAGGTTGACATTAAGATTCAAAAGAGAACTTTTAAGCCCTATAATGCATTTCTAGGTGCTCGTTTTTGTGCAAGGATACGGGTAATCAATATCATGACCCCCATGAGAACCATGTATAGAACTAATAACACGTCTCCAAAGGGCATCATGTTCTGTATAAAATCGCCACCGCCATTTAACCAACATGGCCAGGTTGGATGCAAAGAGGCTATCTATTCCAAGTCCCTCACAAGAGGAAGGAGAACAAACTTTTTTCCAAGAAATTCATGTTAACTTATTAGAATCGAATGAACCGTCCAAAAAAAGTACGCCTTAATTTCTCTAAGTAGTCGATCACATACTTAGGAGCTTTAAAGATGAAAAAGAAGTAAGTACCAAGTGCACCTATAACCGACTTGATGAGAGTGAGTCTACCACCATATGAAAGGGTTTTAGCTTTCCAAGAGGTGAGTGTGATGACATCAAATAACGTCTATTTTATAACATCATTTATCCCATGTATTTAACCCATTTTATATAATTGTTGCAAAGAATTGTTGCTTAATCGTTTATATTTGAGAATTGCAGTAATTACGGAGTACTTGGTGAATATTAGAAAAAAGGCGCGCATTTTGAAGCTTAAATGAAGATATTTTAAAGATTAATATTCGGTAGACCAATACGCCGTATCCATGAAGGAATATATGACGTATCCGTGCCAGCACTCACCAAAGACCACAAAGGAAAGAAGATCAATACGCCGTATCCAGAAGATGTCAATATGCCATATTGAAGATATAGTATGTGAATATTCTGGAAGATATCAAACGTGATCCCTACTCCAAGAAACTCCAATACGCCGTATCTAATCCCTTGGATACGCCGTATCGAACTGACTTCCAGACCCTATAAATACAAAACTTAAAAATGAGTTTTAGGTGTGCTAAATCATATTCTCGATACCTAAACCACAAAAGTCGATTTTCAGAAGAGAAAAAGAGCAGAAGAGGTCTTGCAACGCATTCTAATCCATAGAAGACAACGTGTAATTTCTTATACTTTTGTAATCGTTCAGTTTTTGGTATCATTCGTTAACTCGGTTAGTTTACCTTGGCTAAAACAATTACTCTTGTATTAATTATGATGTTTGAAGGCTAATACCTTCGGGTATTAGCCATTATTATAAAGATCTGAATGTTTGGTTTTGTTTATATCTCGATTGCTTAATTTATCGTTGCATGCTTGTTTATGTTTATCAATTCATACTTGTTTACGTGCTTTTTTATGCGACCTATCATTCAACTGCATCTAGTGATACGGACCAAGTAATCTAGATGCCGGAATAGTTCTTCATGTAGTAATTTATACATCTAGAATCATAGGATCACAAATATTTTCCTTCTAAAATCATGCTAAGGATACGCTTCTGGCTTAACTAGTTAACGGAAATTGGCTTTGGTTTATTAAACATGTTGACTAGTAGGCGAATCTAGATAATTCAACAAGTAATGTTCTGATTCCATTGGATAGTTGGACAAGTGGACTAGTAGAGCATAAATTACCATTAAGCAGTAAGTGGATAAAGTCTCTATGAGCTAGGGTTTAACAAGATCACCATTGCTTTAATCCCTAAGATAGATTATAATTAAGTAATAAGGATGCTTTATGCGGATGCTTTAATTGTGACATAATTAATATGTCTAGGTCTTAGGATGAAGTCCCGCCTAAGTCTATGAATGATATGTCTCTTTGAGATAAGTAATCATTGCACTGAATAAACAAACCAACTTCTAATTGGATTTATGATGGCTAATACAGTTTTCTATCATAAGGCTCGACCGTTCTTTTATCTTCTGTTAATTTGCTTGCGTGGGTTAAAGTATCTTGAATTGATTGTAGTCACCCAACAAACCCGTGCCAGTCTCTGAGGCTGAAACCCCCTTTTTTACCTGTTAGAATTAGGATTAGAACTAACATAGGATTAGCATAGGTTTAACTTAGATTATAATTAACTTAGATTAGATAACCAAAATATAAATAAATTGAGAGATTTAACCTCGCTTCAAGTGACACCCTACTTACTACGAATCTACCACCGACCGGGTACATTGCCTGTTAAAGTGTTGTTTTTTATTAAGTCGACAAAATATAAATTTAAAACTTGAACTATCATAAATAAACACCACACAACGACACATCAAGTTTTTGGCACCGCTGCCGGGGAGTGAAAATTAATCTTGATTTTTATTTTATGTTTTAGTTTTTAACATTAGATTAGATCTAACCTTTAGGAGTGGTATTTATTAGATTAGTGTATATTCTTGTATATTATGTATATTTTGTATATTTGTTAGTCTAATTGTTTGTTTGTATATTTGTGTGTTTAATTTAATTATTTTGCTAATACACTGTTCTGGTCGATAACTCGATAAGGCGTATCGACTTCCACTGGATACGGTGTATCCAACCTTCTGTCCAATACAGCGTATTCATTCAACAGATTAATATGGCGTATTCACTTCCATTGAATACGATGTATTGATCATCTGTAACAGAATCAGAATCCTAAGTTTTTATATTTGATTTTCGTGTTAAATTTTTTTCTATCTTTCTTCAGAGCAAATCTTGCTGATATTTTTACCCTTGTTACAGGAAATTCTTATCAGAGCTAGTAGATTGAAGAAGTGATGGCGGATAAGGGAAAAAAGTTAAGTATGGAAACATTTGCCCCTAATGACAAAGCAGATTACTATTCCGGGATTACAAGTATTACAGTTAATGGGAAAATTGCTTATGAACTAAAAGAAAAATTATTGGATGATCTGCACAACAATGCTTTTAGTGGAACAATCGGGAAGGACGCAGTTGAGCATATGTGAATATTACTTAAAAATTATTGACCCAATCAAATTACCCAATGTAGATCATGATAAACTGAGAATTGTTGTTTTCCCAATCTCATTGGCTAGAGGTGCATGAAGATGGTTTGATAGAACCAAAGAATCAATCACTTATTGGGTCGACTTAACTGCTAAATTTTTTGGAAAATACTACCCGCCTTCTTGCATCGAGAGAAATAACACTCCCGTAATAAAATAGGACCCGGCAAATCCAAAATTCGAAGGCTGGTTGGCCACAAAGTTTGTAAACTATAAAAAGATGGATATATTCACCAAAGGAGCTTTGTGGGATTACTGGAAAATGGGTGGTGATGAAATTGAGGTATCTGATGATGAATCTTCTGATCTTGAAGAATACTGGAGTGATAAGGAAGAAACCGCCAAAAATTTTAAGATCGAAACTGATGTTTTTAACTATGAGACACCTCTCTGTTTGGCATTAAATGAATTTAATTACCTTCTCAAAGTAGATCCGGACTTACTTACAAAGGATATATTGGGGTTTAAAACCTATGAAGATTACAAAGACGATTGGATCTACAAATGGAATGAGAATGTACCATGAGTATATGACAAGCCATGGCTTGATAATGGAATATGGAAGGAACTAAAACCAGTCAAGCATACTTGAAAGCCTTTCAACTATAAAACTGGATGTTCAAAATGGCCAACCTGTAGTTGGAGAGAGGATGGTTATTGTAAGGGAGGAAATTTGCCCGGTGCTTACCATATTGGAAACTCGCTCCATTACCAAGACCTTGAATGGTACGAGGCTTTAGAAGATAGTGAACTGAAAAATAAAGCTTTAAGGAATAAAGCTATCATGGAAGGTTTGATCAGTGATGATGAATCAAATAATGATTGTTGGAAAAGATGGAAGAGCCATAAAATTTACTACCATAATTATGATGAAGGAGAATGTGAAAACGAAACTCATGATGAAGGACATGAGTTATGTAGTATCAAAACTCGCGAGGTGCTGGTTTTCCAAATTAAAAGATACAAGATGATCAAATATTCATTCAATGATGAAGAAGAATATGTTGCTGCAAAAGAAGACGAATACAACGATCTTACAATCACAAGTGAACAGGCGTGCCGAGCTTACTAGGAAATCTTTCGGATGATGGACGAAGGGTGGATGATTACGCACACCAAATAACTGTGAAGAGAATCTGAAGAAAAGTCTAACTTAAAGACTTCGCTGTAAACAAAAGTGCTTCCCGGGAGGCAACCCGGAATGTTATTTAATTTTATCGAGTCTGTCTTCTCAGACATCAATACGACGTATCCGCTCCATACCATATGGCGTATTGATTGTCTAGACGTTATCAGTCTTTACTTTTTATGCACTTTAAAAATATTATTGTCAGTTGTGTCAATACGGCGTATTATGCACATGATACGGCGTATTCACCAAACTGACCCGTATTTAGTTTGTTTAGTTTAGTTTAAATTAACCGTGGGTACCAAGATAGGAATACACGTTTTTTCCTATATTTTATATAGGACATTGGAAGCAAAGAAATATCGACGAATATTGGTGGAGAATTTACAAATCTGGAGATCTTGAAGTGTTGGAGTCTTGAAACTTCAAGGCGACTGTTCAACACATAATCTTGCTCAATAAACTCAACATGGAGAATCTACCGAGAAAATATCAAGGGAGTTTCTCATTCTAATTCTTTTTAATTCTCGTGTTTAATGTTTTATCTATACAACAAGGATGTTGTATAATTCAAGTGAGGGATGGAATTAGAATGTTTACTTGTCTTATTTTTCACACTAAAATGCTTAAATTATGCTCAAATATAAAAAAAAATTAAGCATGCTTTTGTGAAATTACTTGATACATAACTCGCACACAATAACCCTTGTTAGATATTATGAGGATTTAACCTATCCGTTTCCAAATGTTTACCCAAATTCCATAAAATATGAGTGTGTCGGTGATGTAGTAAACTTTAGAACTTGGCTTGGTATATATGTTCGAGACCGCAATAATGAGTACTATGGATTTAGATGGAGTAACTTATTTAAATTGGTAAATTTTAGGATTACACCCAAATCGCCTTTACATGTTGCTTATTAACTAACTACACTGGTTAGTTAGCCCCCGTATAAACCCTTTGTTTACTCTCATTTAAAGAGTAAGATACCCCTAGAACAACCCGTAGAGCCTATCCTTTAGGAACTACACCAATTATTTGTTGTGTTACACCTTTACACCTTAGCCTACCTTGTTAGATTAAGTTTAGTTTACAGTTGCTAGTTGCTTAAAGTGTAAAGTTTGTATTTCCTGAGTCTTGTGTCTATTTTGGTATGGTTGGAAGAAATTTGCACATTGCAAATGGGAATGTATATTATAGTCAAAACTCATGTATTTTTACTACCATCGCAGTTAATGGTACGTCCGAAGAGCGAAGAATTATCAAAGGAATTATCCGGAATTATTATGATCGTGAAGATGATGAAACTACACCGAGTTGCGTAGTATAGTATTAGCAAAAAAAACAAAAAAAACAAAACAAAAATATAAAAAAAATTGAAAAAATAAGAAAATTCGCAGCAAAAAAGAGAAGAAAGTTTGGAGATAATCGTTTCAAAACTACCGAAGGAATTGCACGAAGGATCGATTATTCGTTGATACAAATCGACGATGTAGAGTATTGTATAAAGTGGAAGATATCGCCACTTGCCTTGTGAAGTATGGGATGTTTGGGAATTTGACCGTTATGGGAACGCCAACTTAGGTTGTTGTTTTTGATCTATGATCAAGACGTTGTAAATAGTTGTGTCTTTATCATAGTAACGGTCAAGAAAAAGTGTCTACCAACTTGTATTTTAGACTTAATCTATTTGTTTCATAATTTTTATTTAACAACAATTTAATTCCCTTTCCTAATCATTAACCATGGGTTTTACGTGAACGAGGATGTGATCGAGCATGCATGTCTATTCTATTGTTACGGCTATGTATGCATGTCTCAGTTGCCTTATTGGTTTATTACGATTGGTGAAAGTTAGAAGATCCATACCCTATATTACTCTACTATTCCTACTCTTTAGCTTATTCGAAGTGGGAGTGAGCAGTCACATGTGTCTATCCCGTCGTTACGGGTGTGTATGTGTGGTCTTTGTTGCCCTCCTGGAATATTGGTATCGATAAAAATTAGTTAGAGTAATCAACCCTGAGCCTTCTCATAATGATGGAGGCAGATTATGAGTTAGCTCAGAGACTACAAGCAGAAGAATAGGGAGAATTGACCATTGAAGAGAGGTCAAGATTGTTTATAGAATTAATTAACAAAAGGAAGAAGCACTTTGCAAAGCTTAGAGCTAAAAAGATCAGAAGAAAACCACCAACTAAAGCATAACAGAGGAATCAAATGTCTACCTATCTAAGAAATATGGCTGGATACAAACACACTCAGTTAAAGAACAAAAGTTTTGAAGAAATTCAGATGTTGTTTGACAAAGAAATGAAGAGGGTGAATTCATTTGTTCCTATGGATTTAGAGGTGGTGGAAGGAAGTGACAAGAAAACTAAAAGCAGTAGAAAGGAAACAGTTAGTAAAAAAAGAGCAGGTGAAGAACTTGATGAAGAAAGTGTCAAGAGACAAAAACTAAAGGATGATGCAGAAAAGGCAGAACTTCAACTTTGTTTAGAGATAGTTCCAAAAGATGATGAAGCTGTCAATGTTGAATCATTATCTATAAAATATCTAATAGTTGACTGGAAGACACACATTCTAGCAGAAGACAAGATGTATTATCAGATCATCAGGTAGACAGAAGTGAAAAATATTACAAGATATTTAGTGCAATGCTTGATGATTTTGACAAATAAGATGTGTTAGATCTATACAGGCTGGTAAAGGAAAGATTTGAAACAGCAAGCCCAGAAGGATGTGCAGATTACTTTAGGGAGATCTTATAACTTTATTTGAGCCAATTAAGGAAGATGAAATCTGGAAAGCTCAACAGGACTACACATTGATAAGCTGGAGGTTATTTGATTCATGTGGAATTCATTTACTATTAACAGATACTTAAATTACTATTCACATACTGGTAGAAAGAAAGTATCCTCTTACATAAGAAATGCTTTCAAGGATGTTAAGTAGAAGACTAGAAGTTGATCATGAGTGTGAAATGGCTTATGAACTTCTTAGATTTACAAGATCATAGCTTAAGAAGTAGAAGAATGTTTGAATACATCCTCCTGAGGATTAAAAAGATTTTATTGAAGAAACTTGATGATTAATATGATGAATATCAAGTTTTAGGGAGGATTGTTGGGAATAAAGGCTTCTTAACTGTTACTAATGCTGGTTCAAGTTACTGCTGCTAGTTATGAAGATTACTACTGCTGGTTATAGTTCTACTTCTACTACTGCTCCGTGAAGACTATCAGAAATATTCTAAGTTATTACTACTGCTAGTTGTGTAAAGTGTTACTACCTGCATATTAGTTACTACTAGCTAGAAGAGTTTTTTGCTTGTTAGTTATAGTTAGTACTGTTCAGTTATAATGTTAGTGACTAGCTGATGTGATAAGAATGAGATATTTTAGGAAAAGATACGTATGTATAGAAAACACGTTGTAAGCCTATTAGGGTTCTTTGGTGTATAAAAGGAGACCCTAGGGCATGTAGGTTAGTATCTCAATATCTCATCTTCATATATCATCTAGAAATCATTTTGTTATGGCTTCAAGGTTTTTGTATAAAACCTAACACTATTTAAGAGTGTTTGTTAGATCTAACCCTTAGGAGTAGTGTTAATTAGATTAGTGTACATTCTTGTATATTCTGTATATTTTGTATAATTGTTCGCTTTTATATTTGTTTGTTTAATTTAATTGTTTTCATAATACACTGTTCTGGTCGATAACTCGATATGGCGTATCCACTTCCATCGGATACGACGTATCCAACTTTCTGTCTAATACATCGTATTGATTCAACTGATTAATACGGTGTATCCACTTCCGTTGGATACGACGTATTGATTATCTGTAACAGAATCAAAACCTAAGTTTTTATATTTGATTTCCGTGCTAAAAAAATTTCTATCTTTTTTCAGAGCAAATCCTGCTGATATTTTTTACCTTTGTTACAGATAATTCTTATCAGAGATAGTTAATTGAAGAAGTGATGGCAGATAAGGGAAAGAAGTCAAGTATGGAAACATTTGTGCCTAACGACAAAGCAGATTACTATTATGGGATTACAAGTATTACAGTTAATGGGAAAAATGCTTATGAGCTGAAAGGAAAATTCTTGGATGATCTGCACAACAATGCTTTTAGTGGAACAAACGGGAAGGACGCAGTTGAGCATATTGAATACTACCTAAAAATTATTGACCCAATTAGGTTACCCAATGTAGATTATGATAAACTGAGGATTGTTTTTTCCCAATCTCATTGGATGGAGGTGCACAAAGATGGTTTGATAGAACCAAAGAATCAATCACTTATTGGGTCGACTTAACTGATAAATGTTTTGGGAAATACTACCCACCTTCTCGCATCGAGGGAAATAACACTCCAGTAATAAAATGGGACCCAGCTAATCCAAGATTCGAAGGCTGGTTGGATACAAAGTTCGTAAACTATAAAACGATGGATATATATATTCACCAAAGGATCTTTGTGGGATTACTAGAAAATGGGTGGTGATGAAATTGAAGTATCTGATGATGAATCTTCTGATCTTGAAGAATATTGGAGTGATAAGGAAGAAACCGCCGAAAATTTTAAGATAGAAACTAATGTTTTTGACTACGAGACACCTCTCTGTTTGGCATTCAATGAATTTAATTACCTTCTCAAAGTAGATTCGGACTTACTTACAAAGGATATTATGGGGTTTAAAACCTATAAAGATTACAAAGACGATTTGATCTACAAATGTAACGAGAATGTACCATGGGTGTATGACAAGCCATGGCTTGACAATGGAATATGGAAGGAACCGAAATAAGTCGAGCATACTTGCAAGCCTTTCAACTATAAAACTGGATGTTCGGAATGGCCAACCTGTTGTTGGAGAGAGGATGGTTATTGTAATGGAGGAAATTTGCCCGGTGCTTACCATATTGGAAACTCGCTCCATTACCAAGACCTTGAATGGTACGAGGCTTTAGAAGATAGCAAACTAAAAGATGAAGCTTTAAGGAATTAAGTTATCATGGAAGGTTTGATCAATGATGATGAATCAAGCAATGATTGTTGGAAAAGATGGTAGAGCCATGAGATTTACTACCACAATTATAATGAAGGGGAACATGAAAACGAAGCTCATGAAGAAGGACATGAGTTATGTGGTATAAAAACTCGCGAGGTGCCGGTTTGCCAAATAAAAAGATACAAGATGATCAAATATTCGTTCGATGATGAAGATGAATATGTTGTTGTAAAAGAAGACGAATACGATGATTTTACAATCATAAGTGAAGAGGCTTGCCGAGCTTACCAGGAAATCTTTTCGATGATGGACGACGGATGGATGGTTACGCGCATCGAGTGAGAAGCTGAAGAAAAGTCTAACTTAAAGACTTTGCTGTAAATAAAAGTGCTTCCCGGGAGACAACCCAGAATGCTATTTAATTTTATCGAGTCTGTCTTCCCAGATATGAATACGGCGTATACGCTCCATACCATACGGCGTATTGATTGTCTGGACTTTATCAATCTTTACTTTTTATGCACTTTAAAAACATTATTGTCAGTTTTGGCAATACGGCGTATTCATGCACATGATACGGCGTATTCACTAAAACTGACCCGTATTTAGTTTGTTTAGTTTAGTTTAAATTAACCGTAGGTACCAAGATAGGAATTGCACACGTTTTTCCTATATTTTATACATGACCTTAGAAGCAAAGAATATCGACGAATATTAGTGGATAATGTACAAATCTATAGATCTTAAAGTGTTGGAATCTTGAAACTTCAAGGCGTCTGTTCAACACATTCTTGCTCAATTAAACTCAACATGGAGAATCTACCGAGCAAATATCAGAGGAGTTTCTCATTCTAATTCTTTTTAATTCCCGTATTTAATGTTTTATCTATACAACGAGGATGTTGTATAATTCAAGTAGGGGGATGGAATTAGAATGTTTAATTGTCCTAATTTTTCACACTAAAATGCTTAAATTATGCTCAAATTTAATTTTTTTAAGCATGCTTTTGTGAAATTACTTGATACATAACCTGCACACAATAACCATTGTTAGATATTGTGAGGATTTAACCTTATCCATTTCCAAATGTTTACCCATGTTCCACAAAAATATAAGTGTGCCGGTGATGTTGTAGACTTTAGAACTTGGCTTGGTATATCTATTTGAGACCGCAATAATGAGTACTGTGGATTTAGATGGAGTAACTTGTTTAAATTGGTAAATTTTAGGATTGCACCCAAATTGTCTTTACATGTTGCTTATAAACTAACTACACTGGTTAGTTAACCCCCGTATAAACCCTTTGTTTACTCTCACTTTAAGAGTAAGATACCCCTAGAACAACCCGTAGAGCCAATCCTTTAGGAACTACACCAATTATTTGTTTTGTTACACCTTTACACCTTAGCCTACCCTGTTAGCTTAAGTTTATTTTACAGTTGCTAGTTGCTTAAAGTGTAAAGTTTTTATTTCCCGAGTCTTGTGTCTATTTGGGTACGATGGGAAGATATTTGCACATTGCAAATGTGAATGTATATTATAGTCAAAACTCATGTATTTTTGCTACCATCGCAATGATTGATACGTCCAAAGAAAGAGGAATTATCCGGAATTATTATGATCGTGAAGATGGTGAAACTACACCGAGTTTCATAGTATAGTGTTATGAAAAAAAATCTAAAAAATTAGAAAAAATTGCAACAAAAAAGGGAAGAAAAGTTTGAAGATAATCGTTTCGCAACTACTGAAGGAATTACACGAAGGATCGATTATTCGTTGATACAAATCGACGATGTAGAGTATTGTATAAAGTAGAAGATATCGCCACTTACCTTGTAAAGTATGTAAAGTTTGGGATGAATGGGAAGTTGACCGTTACGGGAACGCCAACTTAGGTTGTTGTTTTTGATCTATGATCGAGACGTTGTAAATAGTTGTATCTTTATCATGGTAACGTTTGGAAAAAAGTGTCTAGCAACTTGTATTTTAAACTTAATCTATTTGTTTTGTAATTTTTATTTAACAACAATTTAATTCTCCTTCCTAATCATTAACCATGGGTTTTACGCGAATGAGGATGTGATCGAGCGTGCATGTCTATTCTGTCGTTACGACCATGTATGCATGTCTTAGCTGCCTTGTTGGTTTATTACTATTGGTTAAAGTTAGAATATCCATACCTTATATTACTCTACTATTCCTACTCTTTAGCTTATTTGAGGTAGGAGTGAGTAGTCACATGTGTCTATTCCGTCGTTACGAGTGTGTATGTGTGGTCTTTGTCGCCCTCCTGGAATATTGGTATCGATAAAGATTAGTTAGAGTAATCAACCCCCTAAGCCTTCTCATACAAACCCATATTTACCTTTATAGACTTGTTACTCCTTAGCTTTAGCAGTGGAGATGTGTATCCTTGCCAAGCTTATGATAGAATACTCGTCACGACACATCACATGTGTGGATGGCATTTCTTGATTTTAGTTAAGTCGGCAAAATATAAATTTAAAACTTGAACTATCATAAATAAACAACACACAACGACACATCACATGTGTGGATGGCATTTCTTGATTTTAGTTAAATGCTATACTGTCAAAAGGTAGTTATTAAGGATTATTTTCATAAATGTTTTAAAGTACACGACGGACACTTGTAGTCAAAATAGAATTTGTTCCTCCACATGTTTGGGAGTTAGATACTTACTAGGCCTCTCGTTGGGTTGATCAGATGTTTGCGTAGCCGCGCCCAAAGTGTAGTTAAGATGATTCTTTTTACATTTGTTAATCATGATCAATACAGATGCGAGAAACAAAATCGTTAAACTATGGAATGACTATTGATCCATATCCATATTTAACATTGTATCTGAAACAAAGGGATAAGACTAACCTGAAACCATAGAAGGCTGAGTTGTTTACCAAAACGGCATACTCAGGTATTTCTGGGAGCATTGATGATGTTGCTAGACTATTCGTCAATGTTAGTATGTTATATTCTATGACTGGCATTCGCAAGTGGGAGCTGTTGGTTTGTGATCAAGTCATACGGATATTTATACAACTAGGAATACGTGGGCCTACGGGGGTCACACATGTATACACTTAGATATCACTTTATTGGTATGTATATAATAATAAAAGTGTATATTTATTATATATGTATTTAATACTCGATTAATGTGTATAATAAATATAAGTGTAATTTTATTATGTATATTAATATTCCAACGATAGAATACTAATAGTCGTTAATTAGTTTGTTTACGAATAATTAACTATAAGACTTTTTAATTAATGTGTAATTAAATGTAATTATACATAATACTTAGAAAAGTTAAAAAGTCTATCCAAAGGGTTGTTTGGGTTGAGGTTTGACCGACCTAGGATAAAATAAAAGGAAAAGGAGTTTATCCCATATCGGTAGGATATGTAAACTTGAGGGTTCTATATCTTGTATAAATAGAGGATCCCTTAGCTCATTATTTCCATCCATTCTTCTCTTCCTCTCCTTGTGGTCAAAAAAATAAACACCCCTCTAGGGAAAGTGTTTGAGTTTTAACTAATTGTAGTATTTTTTTAGCATTGGTCCGTGGAACTAGCATGTGGGTAATATTGGTTGACATGTAGTGTGGATACACGTACAGGTTACTTCCTTTAGTAAATTGAGGGGTTTTTGGTTTCATATGTATTACACATATGCGTGTACTCGAAGAAGTCTTTGATTCTTCACGTAGCTTGATTGCTATTCGGTATGTTTTCCATTTATGTTTTATGTTAATTATAGGTGCTATATGAGTTTTATTCCGCTGCATAGCTCATAGAATATTAATGGAATATTAAGTTATTTTAGATAACGATTTCCAACACTAAAAACAGGTTCTTATTGAGTCCCACTTGTTTGAAAAATACCTCATTAGGATGATTAAGCTCAGTAATCATTTCTATAATCTCTTGATCTCTATCATCCCTATGGTAAGGATCGTGTTGCCAGTGCACTACACTATATAGTTGGAACAAATCATCCACTTGCGTGGGTTAAAGTGTCTTGAATTGATTGTAGTCACCATCCAAACCCGTGCCAGTCTCTCAGGCTGAAACCCTCCTTTTACGTGATATAATTAGGATTAAAACTAACATAGAATTAGCATAGGTTTGACTTAGATTATAATTAACTTAGATTATATAAACCAAAATATAAATAAATTGAGAGATTTAACCTCGCATCAAGTGTTCGACACCCTACTTACCACGAATCTACCACCGACCGGTTACACTACCCGTTAAAGTGTTGTTTTTGCTTAAGTCGGCAAAATATAAATTTAAAACTTGAACTATCATAAATAAACACCACACAACGACACATCAAGTTTTTGGCGCCGCTGCCGAGGAGTGGAAATAAATCTTGATTTTTATTTTATATTTTGGTTTTTAACATTAGATTAGATCTAACCCATAGGAATAGTGTTAATTAGATTAGTGTATATTCTTGTATATTCTGTATATTTTGTATATTCTTGTTAGTTTAATTGATTGTTCGTATATTTGTGTGTTCAATTAATTGTTTCGTAATACACTGTTCTGGTCGAAAACTCGATAGGGCGTATCCAATTTTCTGTCCAATACAGTGTATTCACTCAATAGATTAATACGGCGTATCCACTTCCATTGGATACGGCGTATCGATCATCAGAACAAAATCAGAATCCTAAGTTTTTATATTTTATTTCCGTGCTAAAAAAATTCTATCTTTCTTCAGAGCAAATCTTGCTGATATTTTTACCCTTGTTACAGCACATACTTATCAGAGCTAGTCGATTGAAGAAAGTTATGGCAGACAAAGGAAAGAAGTCAAGTATGGAAACATTTGCACCTAATGACAAAGCAGATTACTATTCCGAGATTACGAGTATTACAGTTAACGGGAAAAATGTTTATGAGCTAAAAGGAAATTTCTTGGATGATCTGCACAACAATGCTTTTAGTGGAACAAACGGGAAGGACGCAGTTTTGCATATTGAATACTACCTAAAGATTATTAACCCAATCAAATTACCCAATGTAGATCATGATAAACTAAGAGTTATTGTTTTCCCAATTTTATTGGTTGGAGGTGCATGAAGATGGTTTGATAGAACCTAAGAATCAATCACTTGTTGGGTCGACTTAACTGCTAAATTTTTTAGGAAATACTACCCGCCTTCTCCTATCGAGGGAAATAACACTCCTGTAATAAAATGGGACCCAGCTAATCCAAGATTCAAAGGCTGCTTGGCTACAAAGTTCGTAAACTATAAAACAATAGATATATTCACCAAAGGAGCTTTGTGGGATTACTAGAAAATGGGTGGTGATGAAATTGAAGTATCTGACAATGAATCTTCTGATCTTGATGAATACTAGAGTGATAAGGAAGAAACCATTGAAATATTTAAGATTGAAACTTATGCTTTTGAATACGAGACACCTCTTTGCTTAGCATTCAATGAATTTAATTACCTTCTTAAAATATATTCGGACTTACTTACAAATGATATTATAAGGTTTAAAACCTATGAAGATTACAAAGATGATCGGATCTACGAATAGAACGAGAATGTACCATGGGTGTATGATAAACCATGGCTTGATAATGGAATATGGAAGGAACCGAAACCATTCTAGCATACTTGCAAGCTTCCACTATAAAACCTTGATGGAGAGGGGGGGGTGGGGAAGGGGGGGGGGGGGGGGGGGTGGGGGGGGGGGGGGGGGAGAGTGGGGGGGGGGGGGGAGGGGGGGGGTGGGGGGGGGGGGGGGGAGGTGGGGATTTTGTTCGGAATGGCCAACCTGTAGTTGGAGAGAGGATGGTTATTGTAATGGAGGAAATTTGCCCGGTGCTTACCATATTGGAAACTCGCTCCATTACCAAGACCTTGAATGGTATGAGGCTCTAGAAGATAGCGAACTAAAAGATGAAGCTTTAAGGAACAAAGTTATCATGGAAGGTTTGATCAGTGATGATGAATCAAGCAATGATTGTTGGAAAAGATGGAAGAGCCATGAGATTTACTACCACAATTATGATGAAGGGTAATATGAAAACAAAACTCATAAAGAAAGACATGAGTTGTGTGGTATCGAAACTCGCGAGGTGCCAGTTTGCCAAATAAAAAGATACAAGATGATCAAATATTCGTTCAATGATGAAGAAGAATATGTTGCTGTAAAAGAAAATGAATACGACGATCTTACAACCATAAGTGAAGAGGCGTGTCGAGCTTATCAAGAAATCTTTCTGATGATGGACGAAGGATAGATGGTTACGCGCATCGAGGAGAAGCTAAAGAAAAGTCTAAGTTAAAGACTTCGCTGTAAACAAAAGTGCTTCCCAGGAGATAACTCTGATTGTTATTTAATTTTATCGAGTCTGTCTTCCCAGATATCAATACGGCGTATCCGCTACATATCATACGACGTATTGATTGTCTGGACGTTATCAGTCTTTACTTTTTATGCACTTTAAAAATATTATTGTCAGTTCTGGCAATACGGCGTATTCATGCACATGATACGACGTATTCACCAAAACTGACCCGTATTTAGTTTGTTTAGTTTAGTTTAAATTAACCGTAGGTACCAAGATAGGAATACAAGTTTTTTCCTATATTTTATATAGGACCTTGGAAACAAAGAATATCGACGAATATTGGTGGAGAATTTACAAATCTGGAGATCTTAAAGTGTTGGAGTCTTGAAACTTCAAGGCGGTTGTTCAACACATTCTTGCTCTAAGAAACTCAACATGGATAATCTACCAAGCAAATATCAAAGGAGTTTCTCATTCTAATTCTTTTTAATTCCCGTATTTAATGTTTTATCTATACAACAAGGACGTTGTATAATTCAAATGGGGGGATGAAATTAGAATGTTTACTTGTCCTGTTTTTCACACTAAAATGCTTAAATTATGCTCAAATTTAAAAAAAATTAAGCATGCTTTTGTGAAATTACTTGATACATAACCCGTACACAATAACCCTTGCTAGATATTGTGAGGATTTAACCTATCCATTTCCAAATGTTTACCCAAATTCCATAAAATATAAGTGCGTCGGTGATGTAGTAGACTTTAGAACTTGGCTTGGTATATCAATTCGAGACCGTAATAATGAGTACTATGGATTTAGATGGAGTAACTTGTTTAAACTGGTAAATTTTAGGACTACACCCAAATCGCCTTTACATGTTGCTTATCAACTAACTACACTGGTTAGTTAACCCCCATATAAACCCTTTGTTTACTCTCATTTTAAGAGTAAGATACCCCTAGAACAACCCGTAGAGTCAATCCTTTAGGAACTACATCAATTATTTGTTTCGTTACACCTTTACACCTTAGCCTACCCTGTTAGATTAAGTTTATTTTACAGTTGCTAGCTGCTTAAAGTGTAAAGTTTGTATTTCCCGAGTCTTATGTCAATTTTGGTACGGTTGGAAGAAATTTGCACATCGCAAATGGGAATGTATATTATAGTCAAAACTCATGTATTTTTACTACCATCTCAATTATTGGTGCGTTCGAAGAATAAAGGAATTATCGATGGAAGATTAATCCAGAAATTATAATAATCGGAAATGGGAAGACAACACGAGTTTCGTGGTATAGTATTCGCAAAAAAATCAAAAAAAATCGCTACAAAAAAGAGAAGGAAAAATTTGGAGATAATCGTTTCACAACTACTAAAGGAATTACACGAAGGATCGATTATTTGTTGATACAAAACCGACGATGTAGAGTATTGTATAAAGTGGAAGATATCGCCACTTGCCTTGTAAAGTATGTAAAGTTTGGGATGTTTGGGAAGTTGACCGTTACGGGAATGCCAACTTAGGTTGTTGTTTTTTATCTATGATCAAGACGTTATAAATAGTTGTGTCTTTATCATGGTAACGGTCGGGAAAAAGTGTCTAGCAACTTGTATTTTAGACTTAATCTATTTGTTTTGTAATTTTTATTTAACAATAATTTAATTCCCTTTCCTAATCATTAACCATGGGTTTTACGCGAATGAGGATGTGATCGAGCGTGCATGTCTATTCTGTCGTTACGGCCATGTATGTATGTCTCAGCTGCCTTGATGGTTTATTACTATTGGTGAAAGTTAAAAGATCCATATCCTATATTACTCTAATATTCCTACTCTTTAGCTTATTCGAGGTAGGAGTGAGCAGTATCATGTGTTTATCCCGTCGTTACGGGTGTGTATGTGTGGTCTTTGTCACCCTACTGGAATATTGGTATCGATAAAGATTAGTTAGATTACTAAACCCTAAACCTTCTCATACAAACCCATATTTACCTTTATAAACTTGTTACTCCTTAGCTTTAGCGGTGGAGATGTGTATCATTTCCAAGCTTATGATAGAATACTCGTCACGACCGAGCAATTGAGCGAATTAGTTACATGTTACCACATAGATTAGTTGAGTGATTTGAGTGTTTTCATCTTCCTATTTCGTGAGGTGTTTGGTTGTGTACTTGTAATAGATCAAATAAATGCTTTTACGAAAAATATCCTTAGGGATACATTTTTTATAGACTTCTAAAGGCTACTTGAGGACAAGTAGGATTCAAGTGGGGGATATTTGATGACATCAAATAACATCTATTTTATAGCATTATTTATCCTATATATTTAGCCCATTTTATATAATTATTGCAAATAATTGTTACTTAATTGTTTATATTTGAGAATTGCAGTAATTATGGAGTACTTGGTGAATATTAGCAAAAGGCACGCATTTTGGAGCTTAAATGAAGATATTTTAAAGATTACTATTCTGGAGACCAATACGCCGTATCCATCAAGGAAGATACGGCGTATCCGTGCCTGCACTCACCAAAGACCACAAAGGAAAGAAGATCAATATGCCGTATCCAGAAGAAGTCAATACGTTGTAGTGAAGATATAGTATGTGAATATTCTGTAAGATATCAAACGTAGTCCCTAGTCCAAGAAACTCCAATACGCCGTATCCAATCCCTTGGATACGCCGTATCGAACCGACTTCTTGACCCTATAAATACAAAACTTAAAACGAGTTTTAGGTGTGCTAAATTATATTCTCGATACCTAAACCACAAAAGTTGATTTTCAGAGGATAAAAAGAGCAGAAGAGGTCTTGCAACGCATTCCAATCCATAGAAAACAACATGTAATTTCTTATACTTTTGTAATCGTTCGGTTTTTGGTATCATTTGTTAACTTGGTTAGTTTACCGTGGCTAAAACAATTATTCTTGTATTAATTATGATGTTTAAGCTAATACCTTCGGGTATTAGCCATTATTATGAAAATCTGAATGTTTGGTTTTGTTTATATGATTGCTTAATTTATCGTTGCATGCTTGTTTATGTTTATCAATTCATACTTGTTTACGTGCTTTTGTATGCGACCTATCATTCAACTGGATACGGAAAAAGTAATCTAGATACCGTGATAGCTCTCCATATAGTCATTTATACATCTAGAATCATAGGATCACAAGTATTGTCCTTCTAAAATCGTGCTAAGGATACGCTTTTGGCTTAACTAGTTAACGGAAATTGCCTTTGGTTTATTAAACATGTTGACTAGTAGGTGAATCTAGATAATTCAACAAGTAATGTTCTGATTCCATTGGATAGTTGGACAAGTGGACTACTAGAGTATAAATTGCCATTAAGCAGTAAGTGGGTAAAGTCTCTATGAGCTAGGGTTTAACAAGATCACCATTGCTTTAATCCCTAAGATAGATTATAATCAGCAAATAAGGATGCTTTATGCAGATGCTTTAATTGTGACAGAATTAATGTGTCTAGGTCTTAGGATGAAGTCCCGCCTAAGTCTAAGAATGATATGCCTCTTCAAGATAAGTAATCATTGCACTAAATAAACAAATCAACTTCTAATCAGATTAATGATGGCTAATACAGTTTTCTATCATAAGGCTCAACCGCTCTTTTATCTTCTATTAATTTGCTTGCGTGGGTTAAAGTGTCTTGAATTGATTGTAGTCACCAACCAAACCCGTGCCAGCCTCTCATGCTGAAACCCCCCTTTTACCTGATAAAATTAGGATTAGAACTAACATAGGATTAGCATAGGTTTGACTTAGATTAGAATTAACTTAGATTAGATAAACCAAAATATAAATAAATTGAGAGATTTAACCTCGCTTCAAGTGTTCGACACCCTACTTACTACGAATCTACCACCGACCGGGTACACTGCCCGTTAAAGTGTTGTTTTTGGTTAAGTTGACAAAATATAAATTTGAAACTTTAACTATCATAAATAAACACCACACAACGACACATCATGGTATATTGTGATGCATCAAACCAAGGGTTTGAGTGTGTGCTGATGCAACGAGGCAAGGTAATTGCATATGCATCAAGACAGTTGAAAATACATGAGAAGAACTATACCACCCACGACTTGGAGTTGGGTGCGGTGGTGTTTGCACTAAAAACTTGAAGACATTATCTTTATGGAACGAAAAGTGTCATTTACACTGATCACAAGAGTCTCCAGTACCTCTTCGACCAGAAGGAATTGAATATGCGTCAAAGGCGGTGGATTGAACTGCTCAGTGACTATGAATGCGAAAATAAATACCATCCGGGCAAGGCAAATGTTGTGGCGGATGCTTTGAGCAGAAAAGAAAGACTCAAGCCTAGGCGAGTGCATGCCATGAGCATGACTATCCAGTCCGGCCTCTAGGCTAAGATTTTGGAGGCACAAGGTGAAGCTTCCAAGGACCTCAAAGCCCCAACTGAATGGTTAAGAGGATTGGAAACACACTTTGAAAGGCGGGATGACGGTGGAATTTACTTCTTCGATCGGATTTGGATTCCATCAGTTGGTGGTGTAAGAAAGCTAATCATGGATGAAGCTCACACAACTAGGTATTTAGTACATTCGGGTGCGGATAAGATGTACTATGATTTGAGGGACTTATATTGGTGGCATGGTATGAAGAGAGACATTGCTGATTATGTTAGCAAGTGTCTTACGTGCTCTAATATAAAAGCCGAACATCAGAAACCTTCAGGATTACTTCAGCATCTGGAAATTCCGAAATGGAAATGGGAGAAGATAACAATGGACTTAGTCATAAAGTTGCCTAAAAGCAGCAGTGGGTATGATGCGATTTGGGTCATTGTGGATAGATTGACCAAGTCGGCTCACTTCTTACCTATTCGTGAAGACTACAAAACGGAGAAACTAACAAAATTTTATATCAACGAAATTGTAGCGAGACATGGTGTGCCGGTGTTAATCATTTCAGACCGTGATGGTCGATTCGCGTCACATATATGGCAAGCTCTTCAGAAGGCGTTGGGTACAAGACTAGACATGAGTATGGCTTACCACCCTCAGACCGACGGTCAGAGTGAGCGTACTATTTAGACATTGGAGGATAGGCTTCGAGCTTGTGTTATGGATTTTGGTGGCAGTTGGGATACTCACCTTCCGTTGGTTGAGTTTTCTTATAGTAACAATTACCACAAGAGCATTAAGTGCACACTTTTCGAGGCTCTGTACGGGCAGAAATGTAGATATCCTGTGACATGGGCTGGAGTTGGAGAAAGTCAACTTATTGGGCTGGAAATTGTGCAAGAGACCACCGAAAAGATTATGCAAATTAAGGAAAGGTTGAAAACGGCACAAGATCGCCTGAAAAGTTATGCTGATAAAAGGCGTAAACCACTTGAATTCAAGATTGGGGACCAGGTATTACTTAAGGTATCTCCATGGAAAGGATTGGTCTGATTTGGTAAGAAGGGGAAGCTAGCACTACGGTATGTGGATCCGTTTGAAATAGTGGAGTGTGTTGGACCGGTAGCTTATCGGCTGAAGTTACCCCAGGAGCTGAGTTGTATTCACGACACGTTTCATGTGTCGAACCTCAAGAAGTGCTTGGCTGAGTCAGATATTCAAGTGCCTTTAGAAGAGATAGAGATTGATAAAAATCTACGTTTTGTCGAAGAACCCATCGAGACCGTGGCTCGAGATGTGAAAAAGTTGAAGCGAAGAAGAATTCCTTTAGTTAAAGTTCGTTGGAACTCTCGACAAGGAGTTGAGTATACTTGGGAGTGAGAAGATCATTTCAAGACTAAGTACCCACATCTTTTCGCCTCCACCTCGTCTGTAGTCGCCAGTTGAACTCTGGGGACCAGAGTTTCCTCTTGGGGGTCGACTGTGAGAATCTGTATTTTAGGTACATAAATTATTATAACTTATTCTTATATTTCCCATTAAGTAAAAAAAATTATTTTTACTTTTACCCGATTAGACAAGTTTTGTGATCCTAGCTATGTTTAAGTCGTATTTTAGTCTTTCTTTCACCTACGTGTCTAACGTAGTTTGATATTTCCATTACTCACCCCTAAGTTTTAGTGTGTGTATGTGTGTAGATGTGTATATATATATATATATATATATATATATATATATATATATATATATATATATATATATATATATATATATATAAACTATTATGGTTTAAGCCCATAAGAGCCGACCACAATTAAGCCAAACAAACACACCCTAATTTTATTTATTTATTAACTATGGAAATTTACTACACATTAATTCCCACTATAAATAAACCCATAAACCCCCTAAATTTCCTTTCTAAAACACACAATATCATTATCTCAGTAAAAAAACACAGTATCCTCCCTCTCCCTCTCTGTAAACCACGACCCAACCAAAACCATCAAGAAAACCACAATTGCTAAAAATTTAATCAGTCACTTCCATTTGGATCCTAAATCACCTCTACACTAACCTCTACCATCAATCACCAATAAAAATCCCCATGCAAAACATTTTCAAGATTTTGAGTTTTTGAAGGTTCCATTGATTTTAGGTAGAATTAAGGCTAAAAGGGGTTAATTACAAGTGTTATTGCAAGCTTTGGGTAAAAAAAGGTATTGTTTTGATTATTAAGGGTGTTGTAATCGGCTAGACAAGAGAACCCACAAGGGTGTTGTGTTGCTAATTTACCTTTGATCATACTCTATTGTAAGTATTTTTCTAGCTTTCTTGATCAATTTTATCTTTTGTTTTATTTATGTTGCATGTATTTAATTGTGTTCAAAAGAATCCATGGTTGATCATATGGTGGTATATTTGATGTTGGAATGTTGATGGTGATGATATTAGACTAAGATATGCTAGTTAGGCAAGATTGTAATGTTGGAGTATTGTGAAAATTGATGTTTGTTAGGGTTTAAAAGTACCAATTTTCTGCAGAAAATTGGATAGCCGATTTTGGCTGGGTTAAAATTTGGGAAACCGATTTTGGGTTTAAAAATATGTTAGGGGACATTCATAGCTTCGAGTCGGTAGGTCGCACGTCCCGTAACTCTTAAAAATGAGGTTTTTAGAGCCTCCAGAAGTTTGAAAATTGTTAAAATAAAATTCTGCGCGCTTTTGCAAAAAGTAGTTTAGTGCAGAATTTTGTAACGCTAATTTGGTCATTTTCGGTCGAGTTTTGGGTCTTGAGTATAACTAAAAAGTTGTCCGAAATGTAGTTTTCTATCAAACACTAATGTCCCTGATTTTTATAAACGCATTTTGGCGAGTCGTTTTTAGTAAGTCAAACTTTAGAAAACTTGTATAAAAAGTCAACTTTTAGTTAAAAATAAAGAAGGATCATAGGAGAAGTAGAGATCATTTGGACTTAAAACATTTAAGCGGGAACTAATTTATATTCAATAGGCCGTGTTAGAGCTTTCGGTCACGTCTAAAAATAGTAAGGTCTTAAATTAGTAACCTTCTAAAAATAGAAACTTTTTATAATTAGAAATTTGACGAAAGGGTAAATGGTTTATAAACTTAAAGTAAATCACTTAGAATGTTATATTGAGAGTATTAAGACGCGAGTGTGGATTCTAAAGTACATGATTATGTATATGTAATATATATATACTTCTATATGCAATTATGCATTTTTTTATTATATATAATATATATAGATCTATATATTTTTAATTATTATTTTATATTACTATATATATATATATAGATATATAGAGAGAGAGAGAGAGAGAGAGAGCGGAAGGTTAAAATTAAAAAGACAAAATATTCTTGAGAATGATAAAAAGAAAACTTTTTTTTTAAATAGTTCTCGAAAAAATTCCAAAAAATCTACAATTAACTCTAGTATGTTGGTGCATAAAACTTTTCGTAAAAAGGAAAGTTTTTCTATATTTTTACTTTTTAATAACGTTTTTTTTTTTTTAATGCGCAAAATAAAGTATATTTTGGATGCACATAATAAATTTTTCGATGCTACAAATTTTTTCGATTTGTTATGTTTGCTGCGCTCAATAAATTTTTGAATACGCAAAAAGTCAATAAGTAAAGTTGGGTACAAAAACGAATTTTTGATGCACAAAAAACCGATATTTAATGCCAAAGTTTTTCTTTAAATAAAAATTTTTTCGCAAAACAAAAACTATCCACTTTTAGAAAAACTCCCTTTACAACTTTTTCATGCACCAACATACACGATCTTGTGGAATTTTTTCAGAATTTTTTTAGAATTTTTTTTAAAAAATAAATCTTTTTATCCTTCTCACGAATATTTGTCTTTTTATTTGATCTTTATCCTATATATATATATATATAATATATATATATATATATACACTTTTATATGCAATTATGCATTTTTTTGGTAATATTTATATTCTTCTAATAGCGCGCCATTTATATAGGTCGTGGTTGAGACGCCGACGTTGTCGTCGTCGTTTGTGTTGATTTTATTATGTGCATGAATACGGGGTGAGATTACATGCTTCATTTACTTTGGACGCAAGTCTTTTTAAATTGTATGTTATCCAGATTTATGCCTGAATATTATTGCCTAAGTTATCGCATTGCCATTTAAGTCTCTACCAATCATGAACCGTTAATTGCTAATGTAGTAATCGCGAGTGTTATGGATAGATCTATCGGGACTGACAATCTCCACCTGGAATTTCTGGTCACAAGTTGGCCATGGTGCATTTAATATTTTGAGGAACTTATAGGTTGTTTTGACAGACATCCTATATTTATTTGGGGCACTGACAGTTAAGGTTTTGGGGTCATGAGCTTAGTGTAATAATACATGTTTTGGACTACTAAATTTGTTTCGTAGTCTACTACTCCCTGTGTCCCATATTAAATGTTCACTTAAACTTTTTGAAGTCTTTCTTTTTCGACTTTGACCTAAAATATTTTTGTTTGTGTTATGTAATATTTGATGCAAATTATATGAATGGATTGAGTTTAAAATATATTTTTCATTGGTATAACTTTTATCAAGTATTACATAACACAAACAAATATATTTAAGGTCAAAGTTAAAAAAGAAAGACTTTAAAAGTCAAAAGTGGACATTTAATATGGGACGGATGGAGTATTACCTAAATCTTGTGGTCCACTCATTTATTGATAAACCTATGAATTCACTCAACCATTGTGTTGATTTTTAGCATGTTTTAATTTCAGGACCTAAGGTATGAAGTTTGGATGGGATCTGCATTGGATATCAAGCCGAAGGGATTCTGATTATTTCATATTCGATGCACCCTTTAACTTTTAAAAACATATGTCATCTTTTGGAATTGTGAAGCTTTTGTTTGAACAAATGTATGTTGAAGGTTTATGACACTTTTAAAACCGTGGGACTAAATGTGGAAACTCTAATATTTTACAAGGCATCGAATGAAACTTTGTTTTAAACGTCTCTTTTTGAGGTCGTTTCCTATTACTTGTATTTTGTGCCATGACGTCGCACCTCAATTGTTACCATTCCGCTGCCGCCAGAATTTAAGGTGTGACAATATGCACCTTAAAATGTTATATAACTACTAGGAGGAAGGAGGAAAAAATAATCCTAACACCCGATGAGTCAAAATCCTTTGATATATACCAATTGTCGTATCTTCGACTGTAAGGTTTATCATTCTAAAGTTGGGATCAGGCAATCTGGGCCTCAACACTAAGGGGATATCATAACTGGCAACCAAGGCCTCAAGTTCAGAATCCTTTAATTGAGAAGTATATGTATGCATAACTTTCTTAGCCATAAGGAAAGTAAGGTGAAAATCAAAGAATACCTTGAAAGATTATTGACGAAAATTGGTCGAAACCCTTTACATCAAAAGTGCTGATCAAAACACTTCCTCCCCAACTCCTCAAAACACCTCCGCGGCAGACAATCAAAATACCTCCGCGGCAGACAACCAAAACACCTCTGCGGTAGACAATTAAACCACCTCTGCAGCAAACAATCAAAATAGATCCGCGGCAGATAATCAAAGCACCTTCGTTGTAGCTCCCTAAAAAAACCCTCCGCTGGAAACCTAAAACCCTCCGATTGAACCCCAAAAAAAACCCTTCGCTGGAAACCTAAAAACTCTGATTAAAACCCACCTCCAGACAAGTTACCTACAACCTCTGATTGAGACCTACCTCTGGACGAGTCACCCAAACCCTCCGATCGAGACTCGCCTCCGGGCGAATCACCAAAAACCTCTGAACAAAATAATATATACCTACGAGCTTCGATCTAAATCTACTCCGGATGAAACCCTATCCGGTCGAAAAAAACAAACACCTCCTATCGAAACACTATGAGGGAGTCATAAGATGAAATAGATGAAAGAAAATTAAAGTGGTGATGAGGTAAAAATGAAAAGTAAAAGTTGTATTTATAGAACTCCGGAAAAGCTCAAGGGTTATGAGGCTTGAGTAATGTTGGGCCTAAGAAGCATGTGACGTATGGGCCAGTTGATTCGGATGTGCTATCAGATGCATGTGGCTGAAAAACGCCACATTAGCACACCGAAACTACGAAATATTTTTTACTTAAAATTCACACGGTAAAAATAACTACAAAAATATATACTTCTAAAAAGCCTCGATACGACCTCTGGAGGAGTAGCTCGGATAACTAGACAAGCTTTCTCTTTTTAAGTCTAGTACCAACTCCTCAACAATACGTTGATACTAGACTGGGAGGACATTATGAGGTATGGTCTCCTCTGGATACTTTGGGGGAGACAATTACAATTAGCTCCTAATATTCCTAAGACAAAACTACTCCATGTTGGAACGGTCCACTGGAATAGCTGGTATGATGAAGGTCACCTCAGGTCTAGAGGCAATAACTAAGAAGTAGTGTCTACACAGGAGGTAAGGAGCAGCAGTCTGCACAGGAGGTAAGGAGCAGCAGTCTGCACAGGAGGTAAGGAGCAACAGTCTGCACAGGAGGTAAGGAGCAGCAGTCTGCACAGGAGGTAAGGAGCAATGCCTACACAGGAGGTGGAGCATTGTCTCCATCAGAGCTAGTACACTGACAACTGACATACGATGTACGAATAACATAGACGTTTGGTCCACAACCAGTACTTGGAGCATGGAGACAACCTTGACTCCGAAGACCAAGTCTGATACATGCCAACGATTGATGTGTTGCCTCTACAAGACAACTTAGCTTCCACAATGCTCGTGTCTTGGAGCTAAGCCCATGTAGTATATAATGAACTGTTCACATACATGAACAGGGCAAGTGACACACACACACACTTCTCTTTACTCCCTCTTTAGTTTCTCTCACTAGAACTTATACCAAGCATACACTTATCCTTACGCCAGAGCTTGGTCTCGGATTAAAAACCTGAGGCGAGCTAACGATATTCTTTCTTATTTCAGCCTAAGAGACGAAAGGGCAGCTGCAAGACCTCCTAAGGATTAGGGCTGAGGAGCATCTACGAAAATTTGCTCGAACATGTATTACTTCAATTGTCAAACACAATTCAAAGCCAAACTAAAAACCCGTGTCTAGTTATAACTGATTTGAGATGTTATGTCGTAAAAGATGTGCTTTCAATTTAACCGATCTGAAACTTATCAGTGCAAAAGTTCCATGTTTTATTACATCACATCCAAACATATTTATGTAACCGGTGGTTAAGCTATCTCCTGGTCTGAAAAAATGTACAGCCGTAAAGATCTTATCATGAAAAATCGTATGAGAGTGTCAAATATCCGGCTATTAATAAAAACAGCTTTAATCAACTCTTTATGTATGATACGTAAAGCAATCATTAATGTCATTTTTGGTGTGAGATTAGTTTAGTGGTATGTTTGTTTCCTTGAGTGGTAAAATCCCTCAGATAAAAGTTTTTACTATCTACTTTTAATATAACAAGGTTTGTAACCCGCGCTCCGCCGCGAAGCGTGGGTTCTTTTTTAAAAATGAGGGTAGTTTTCGTTATTTTATGCATAGTGCGAGGGGGTATTTCGTATACACCTGAGGAGAACGGGTCGGGTAGGGTCGTTAACCTGGCGCATTAGATGCAACCTGGTCGAACCGGACATTAAATGCAACCCGGGCATTAAATTTCTGCCTTTTAATAAATATAGGTTTTTAAACCTGCGCTCCTGCGGAGCGTGAGATTTTCCGTCTTCGTTGCGGCAGTCTTTTAGCTAGATTACCAAAAAATCAGTTTGTGTGCAAAGAGTGTATGACTGTGTTCAAAGAAAACAATGTGTTCCTCTGGTTAATATTTGCAATATATACTGAAATAAGCAATACAATTTTTTGTTAGCTTTTGACCAAGCTTATTTATCAAAGTCAACCAACACTCATATTACTACATACCAATGAGGAAAAACAAAAGTGTCGACTTCAACTCATTTTGCCGCCTCCGCATGCTTTCAGCCAACATGTACTCAAACCAATAAGACTTGTACATAGTAGATATGTAGAAGATTGCCATTTAAGGTTTATGAATTATATAATTTAGACATTTAGAAGGTTTTGCATCTCAAAAATTCAGGTTGGGACTCAATTGACTGTAACCCGTTTAATCGATTAGTAACAAAAACATAACCCAGATTATCCATTCATAAGTTAATCGACTCTAAATTTCCAACAATGCATACAAACAATACCAACATATCGCGCACTAAATTAGAATCTTAAAAGATATTTTCTAAACAAAAAGTTATAAAAGTCCTCTAACTCTAAAGAAAGAATCAGTTATGTAAAAAAAGGTTATGACTAATAGTAGTATGCAATTTTTATTATTGACAACCTGCATTCCTTCCTGGACCTCCATAATAAATATAATTCCCCCAAACATTGTTTTTGCCTGCTTTTATATCATAACAATTTGAATGATCAACAAATAAATGTAGATTTGTAAGAGTAAGTAAACTGCTGTCCTAGTCAACGACTTGTAAGTTCCGAAAATAGGCTGCTTTACCAAAACCTTCATCTGCAAAATGATCGCTGCCCATTTGTGTTGATGTGTGATAACCATTTGATCTTTAGTTGACTACCTCTCCTCCAAATTGTATCATGCTTATTTCTGTAAATGGCCGAATAAGAACGATGGCCAGTAGCCGATTAGTACCCCCGATCCAAATTGCAGCCACCAGTGTCCATGTTTAGGGTCCTATAGAAAAGAGAAAAAAATGTTGTGTTGAAGCAAAATTCTTGTTACCTGTTTGTAGAGGTGACGGGTAGGTCGGGTGAGTAACGGGTCAAATTGAGTCATTCTAACGGGTGAGATAGTTAATCTACAAACACATTTTTTTTTCCAAAAACAATATTATCACAGATTCAATATAACATTTTAGGGGAAACAACTTAAAAGTTGCCGAAAATTGTTTATTTACTACATAACAAAGTATGATTATTATTGTAAAATGCTGGCTTCTGTAACAATATTTAGGGAAATAGTTATATATACAATAAGTATTCGCAATCCTAGCAATAGCAATTGCCCGCAATCTTACTTTGGTTGCATTGTCGACAATTTGATAACATATGCTTCCAACTCTAGAGCTTTATCGTAATTTCCCCTCCAGATTTACATATTCGAGAGTAGAGTTGTTTTGCTTTCTTTGCTCAACGGACTTCTCAACTTTTCTGGTAATACAAATAACAACATATAAGTATAAGCATGACCTCTTTCGCATGTTCTTGGTACATATATGACATAAGATCCTATAAATTGGTAGTTAAGGACTCACCAGAACCTGATGCACGTTCTTATCTCAAACAGAAATTCCATTGACACTCTTTAACTCGTTATTCCTTTTCGCTTGCAGCTCATATTGCATTCTCTTATATAAAATATGATAATTTAACTGCATAAAATAGATCGAAAAGTAAGTATGTAGTACCTGAAGCAATAGGCAAAGATTTTAGTACATAGTAGTGTATAACAAAGAGATAGTACATAATATTTTTGTTTTAATATCAACTCCTATTGCATGATAGTCTTCAAAACCACTTAGATTGGTTAAATCTAATATTCTAAACACCTCAGTAATATTCCAAACACCTCAGTACTTGATTAGGACAAAGACGCAATGGTTTTCTCATTTAACCCGTTATAGAAAAAATCAACCCGCGCATAAATTTTCAAAACTCGTGTGAAAATAATGGAAAACCAAACCAAAGTAATAGAAAGAGTGCTAACCTCATTTTTAAGACAATTAAAGGAAGGCCACATCAACCGAAACTTAGGACCCGCTGTAATGAGAGCAAATTCACGTAAACCAAAACATTTTGTTGTTGCGGGGAGGGTGTATTCATCGTATTTGGAGCAGACCTCCGTGAGTTTGCATATGACAGTGGTGATGCTGTCGTGTTATCAAAAGATGACTTCCCAGTCTCGCCAAGTGAAGCTGATGTTGGTACCGCTCGATAGAAGTCTCGTCGTCCCCTATTTGAAATTATAAGATGTGAACATCAATTAGATTGTCGTGTTCTTTTGCATTATCCCTATTTAAGATAACAATAGGGTTATCATTATTAAAAACAACGTGACAGTTTCTCAACTGAGGAAACATTCTGCGACTCTTAGTTCGTTATACACGTCTCACAGCAGCCAATGTGTGTCACATTTTAAACAACCAATATCAATTATTCCTTTCAAAAGATATTTCGTGATCGATGCAATAAGGCAATGAATTTTCATGCACTACACTCATGTCATGGTTTAAGGAAATTCGGTACAGTAAATCTATACTGAGACTTGAAAGCAGAATTTGTGCCTCATATGCCTCTAATGAAACCCGGTTGTATCCTGGTGCAAATGAAGGCTGGTCGGTAAGGGAGCGCAAACAACTTCAACATCAGGTCCCGTTTATCACCTTTAGTTTCTTTATATTGTTGCTTCATTCGCACAAATGACTTCTGTTGGGCTTCTTCCACGTCTTTTTGCTTGGCCTGCATATTGAGCTTACCGCACCCGTTGTCTCGCCCGTTAGCTGCACAATACACACGCAAACAATTTTGACATACATATTATGAATCTAATTTTTGACACAGAAATTATGAAACTAATTATAGGCTCGCAAAAACTTACCAGTCTGATGTTTCTGGTCGGTATACTCTTTCAATAAATCGCCGTCTATGTTATGTTGCTCTTTCCTGATTTCCGGTGCATAGCTACTGCAACCACTTAGCTCAACAACCTCCGGTATCCAAATCTTTCCTAAATCGAACTTTTTGAGGTGAGTATTTCCAGCTAAAAAAAATTCTCGTCTGAATCTGTTTTTCTGTCTCAAAAAACAGATCACCCTGAATTCGGTAAACCGGACGATCTAGTTAGTACAGACAGCCCAGATAAAGAATGTTTCTAAAGCTTAAAAAAGTTTGTAAAAAGAATATTTTCATTGCATCTTATAACCGATTCAGTGTACCCATCATGTAGTAAAGAATATTAACAAATGAATTTAAAATAATTAGATAATTTAACCATCAACACTATTTCATCCGCACTTTTCCAAAAAAGTAAACTATTTAATGAAAAGATGATGCTACCTGTTTTGTTATAAAGTGGGTGCCAGAAGAACCCCTCGTCCAAATGAATACAAAGATACACGATATACCGGATTAAAAAAGGTTTTCGAACCCTACTTAATAATTAGGAAAATTTTTTGTAATACCCTATGTTTTTAGTCCATGGGCATATTTGATTCTATAAAACCTCATAAACAAAATGGTAACTCTTAATAATCTTATCAAGTTGGAACCTTACTTCCTGTTCTAAAGCTCATAAGCAAAAGCACATAAAGAAACTATTCCAAATACTCCCAAAAACATAGTCATAAATTACACCATAACAAAACAACCAATTTCACAAACAAAATATATAATATATGCATATAAGTGAATACAATATACCTTCGATATCCTCTCTTGAAGTCTTGAAGCCCAAACGATACTCTTCTAGAACATGTTCCCATCTTTGTATGGCCTCTTTCCCTTTCCACGCTTCTTAGAACTATCAAACAACATCACATTTTAAATCAGTTACATATTTCAGCAAAATCACACAGCTGCAATAACTGCAACTCATTAAACAAATAATAAAAAATCAAAAAACATCAACCTTCCTTCTTAGTTCTCCTCCACACACACCACGACAGTTTTTGCTTGCCAAATTAGAAATCTTTCAGTAATTTTCCATAAGGATTGACACCTCCTTGCAAAATCAAACCAAAACAAAAAGTTTCAAACAATTATATCTAATCTTGAAATGGTATAAAAATTTAAAGTCCAAATATTTAAACTGCCAAATCATTTTTAAATCCCATAGTTCATGTCTCATCAACAAACCTATCTGTCAATATACTTTATTATTGACACTCAAAAAAGTATTGAAGCTAGTAGAGGTGACACTGGGTACTGCAGGACACTGGGATTTATTTCTGGTGGTAAATAGATTTTTAGATTGTGTTTAGTGGAAACTTCGGATCATCACATGGTTTATGATAGTATGAGATAATTAGTTTTTTGAAACTGTGTGTTTTGAGTTTAGTTGTCTTTTAGTATTGAAGAATATATTGATAAATAGCTGCTTTGTTTGGACACGTGTTGCCACATGAGTCATCATAAAATGTCACCGTGGTCCGGAATAACTTGAATGCTTCGCATATAGATGCTTTAAAACAAATGGAAAATGGGTCGGGTGATTTAAAATACGAAGTCGTGAGGTCGGTTATTGCAATAATGAAAGTGCTTCGGGATAAAAATCCCGCACTTAAGTATAAAATGTACAAAAGTGGTTTTGTATTGTTAAGACAAACATTTTACGTCTTCTAAAAAAGTTATGTCGAAAATTTTTAATTACATAAGAAAGTAAGGCTTTGTTTGGCACACCGACAAATAGAGGGCTAAAAGGTGACGTAGGCTGTCATAAAGAAATATCACTAATAAAATAAATCTCTTTATATCACGGCGGGAGGACTTATGAAATGACAATAAAATTACACAAGACTCCAAAAGCCCAAGCCCGTAAAGATGGCTTATGGGGTATATATATATGTTAAATTTCTTAAATTCTCCACTTTTAAAAAAAAATACTATTAACATAAAATGAATTTATCACTTAAAACCGTTGTAAATATATATAAATTGTAAATTCTGTACGAAGTTTATTAATGCGATTTTTAACATTAATACACATCTTCATCAATTTCCTACTAATTACGATCAAATAGCTTAATAAAAAATTAAAGCTCACACAAGTCGACTTATAATATAAGACACTAGGCAGCCTTCTGCCCAACACGGGCCAAACTAGGGTGACAAAAATGAATCGCGGACCGTACCCAACCGAACCGGACCTGGGACCGAACTATCTCTCCTGTCAACGATTCATCATTTTCCTTATTTTCAGTCCTTGGTCCGGTCAGTCCGGTTCGGTCTTACGTAAAAATCGAAAATTAAGCCCTTTGATGGAACCCGGAACTTCGGTAACTCCGAAAACAGACCGAACCAAACCCGAACCGACCCGAATGACCAAATTCGGTTTCGATCCGATCCGTATTCGACCGTGAGGCACCCATACCCCCAAACACAAAGACCTTGAATATACAAAAAAACATTGTCAGTGTGGTTTTTAATACAACCCATGTATTAGAGGGACCAGATTACACTTTATCGAAACCAAGGCATATATAATTGTCTAAATTTCCAATTTCCCCTCTTTTCGAAACCCCCAAATTCGTTTAAGAAAAACCTAATTTCAGAAATTGGTGATGCGGATGTCGAATTCAGAAGGGTCTTCATCCACAACACCAATTGCTTCATCCAATATTGGTTTTCAGGTGAAAGTTTATTTAATGTTTATGACTTATTTTTATATGGAATATAGAAAGCTTGGTCTTTAATTTTTGTTTTTTTTTTATTTGTTAATGAATTTATTGAAAGAAACATGGTTGGAAGAAGTAACTGTCTTGGTGTATCACAACAGGTATACTATTTAATTGTTATATCCCTATACTCGAACAATGTTATATCTCACAAATAGATTTTCTGTATGGAGTTTATAAACTTGTTTTTTCTCAATAAAATTACTCTCAGAATGTGTATGTTAAGCTTCGTATTGATATAATTTTGCGCAAGATGATAAAATATTGAAATGTGCTTGTTTCTTTAAACAGGGTAGGTTGGAGCCTGTGCAGACTCATCAAAGAAAAACAAACGAGTTGTTTGGGCGCACCGGAGATAAAGAAACCACCAAACACTGTCGATCAGAAAAATGCAGTTACTGATAAGACTGGTGATAAAGTAAGTTGATCTTTTGTTTTCATGGAAGGTAGAACTTTGTTTTTTGTTACCGGTATCATATAGTTTTTTCCCCTGACGATTTATCAGTGGACTTAATAAGGAAACACATTAGCGATTTTCTATTCCACTGGATAGCAACGTTGAATGTAGTTCTTATATTTCCTGCTGCAAGTAACTCATCACATAAACATGATCATGTTGAGGGATAGGACATTTCCTTTAATCAGACTTGTATCATTAAAATAAGTTATTGTACTATAAATGAACGAATGTTTTCCATATGTGATGTAATCTTCGATTTTGATTTTTCCTATTTAAAGAATGTTTCCATACATTAAAAAACCCAGTGAACCACAGGGGATCAGCATTCACAGTCTATCTGATCTTGTTAACATAAATTTTCTTATTTAGGTAATTGCTTTGTACTGATCTTTAGCTGAATGTTCGTTTCAGTTATCTAAAAGAAGTAAAGCAAAAATTTCAAAGAAAATGAGAAAAGCTCAAGAGCTTGAGAAGAAATTACAGGAGAAGGAATTTGAACGTGCATTCTATAGAGAGTTTTGGCCGGATAATGTATGATCCAACACAATTAAGGCGTATCAGTTGACTTTGTTAAGGCTCTGTAGTCCCTGATTATCAGACCTGTAAATACATACATGTAACATGTGTAGTGTATCAAGATTCCGATTATCAAAATGGTAACAGAAGAAAAGGAAGATTTGATTTGGATTGATATCGACTTTTTGATCTCTCAACATTCATTTTGGGTACTTTGTATGTTAGATGTAATGGTATTATTTTGGGTAATCTGGTGTACTCTTAAATTCATCATCCTCGCTGTCTTTATTTCTAATTTCCACGATACAGATTGGCAAAATACAAAATTTCGCAGCAAAGATGAATAGAACAATTACCCATTAAGATTAGTCATCCCATGCATGTTTAACATTCTTTTTATTGACAATTTCCGCCAGTATGAATCCCGATCGTCCATGGGGTTATATGACTTGGAATAAAAATTGACGAGTTAATATGGCGTGTTATTCTAGACAATCCAAATGGGAAATGCGGCACGTGGTATTCTGGTACGGATGAAGGTACCACAACAGTGTTCGGTATTAGTACCAACAGAGTATAATTAGTGATCATTACTACATTATAAGGTTAAAGACAAGCTTACATGTACTTTTTCAATTGTTCATTAAACGCAGACATCATATCATATTAGCAAATACCATGATCAACTAGGTTAGATCACGTTTTAAATCAGTAAAAGTGTAAAACTAGCTTATCCAGAGGATACTGTGAGCAGCTAAAAAGCAAAACATTTAATCAAACTGAATCAAAACACTCATTTTCCAGGGATTTTTTTTATTAAAATACATATCCAATTACATTAAGCAAGTTGCATTACAAAGGAAACTAATGACCCACCTCCTAGAATAGATAGAGCATGAACTGACACCAGCTCTAACCAACAATTACTTCCAAGGCAACGTAGATAAGGTTACATCAAAATCTTTCTTCCAAACTAGCACTGACCCCCGACATAAGGATCGCTAACAACAGTTTGGCTAATCTTCTAGTATAAAGGCATATCTATACAATACTTGCCATCACAGTGCCGTAAACATTCGTGTATAATATTTTATTTATTTTTCTTTCTTTGGTCACCCTTCCAGCAAATTAGCTGAATATAACAGATGAAAACCAACTTACAACAATTTGATACAATACCCGCTGCAAGATACGATTCATTAACCTTCCAACTGAAAATGAGGAAGATGTATATGAATGTAACATGATCTGTCGATATCTCACCGGATCAACAATGGATTTTATAAAGAATATGGCTTAATTGATAGCCTTCTTCGCAAAACTGATCTGGATCAGAACTGAAGTTTTGCAATGAGTAGGCTGACTGCTATGAAGAAGACGTATAAACCAACAAGACAGAACCCCCAAAATCTAGGCACCTGAAATCTATTCCAAGTAACAACTAACAGCGTCCCCATCAAGCTCAAAATCAAGAAAACAAACGCAACCACTATACTAACATGGAAACGCAGCTCATAAGCTTCTGGATAAACATTAGCCGTCTGTATAACCAAAGCCGTCCCGAGACCAAAAAGCATATTAAACATCGGTCCAGCAAAGCATCCAGCCATAGCCATAGCCGGTTGACCCGCTTTAGCGACTGCCACATCAGCAACAAGATCCCCAACTGAATTCCCCCAGGCTAACACAGTCAAACCTAGTAGTGAAGCTGGGACCTCAAGAAGTGACCCAAGTGCTGCAAGACAGTTAAGAAGTTCTCCAGCTACTGTGGAAATCCAGAAAACACTCATAATGAATCCCAAAAGAATTACTGGCATTTGCTCAGTTTTGGGGGGTTTGGTTTCGACTATAAAATGGACGAGTGCTAGTGATGAGCTTCCAAATAGCACTATTAACCATAAAGGAAAATGGATGTTTGGAAGAAGAAAAACAATGGGATGATTTAAAGAGAAGAATGATTTGCATGAGTACATAAGCGCTAATGGGCAGAGCGCAATATTGGCAGATCGGTAGAATCTGTTCCACTCAGAAGGTGATGATTGTGGGATTGTGAGCTTTAACATTATATCGACTGGAATTTCCCAAGTCCTTGATATCTGAAGGCAAAAAAGATAAAAATAGTTATTATAATTAGATTATTAAAGATTTTGATAAGAAATACACAGGACTGACAACAATATGATATGCCCAAGATGCTCATATGTTGAATAGCTATTAAGTCAACAGAATCTAAATATACCGGTATGATAAGACACATAACTACACATGTTTTATATGTATCTTTTCAATACAAATGAAAACCAAACATTAAAATGCTTCAAGAACAATCATCAATCAACCTTGTATCTCCACAATACATGAATCATGCGTTAAGTATGTCACTTGTAACATTAAATAGGAGGATAATAACATGTTTCGATACATGCATCATGCCTCAGTATACATATGTTTGTGTATCTACCAATCCTTACATATACAGTATATGCTATGATATGATGTCAAACATATATGTCCACGTATGTATATATATATATATATATATATATAAAAGAAACTGTCGATGAGGCCTTAGTCTATATACCATTTGGGTTTACTTTAACAATAATATAGGGTTCTAATTTGTTTTCAATAAGAGGCCTTCATCCAACAAACTTCACTGCATGCATATTTGATCAATGGTCAATCACATAAAAAATTGATATAAAGTAGTTAATTTAGCGTATTAATCTGGATGATAATATAAAATTCATGGAATCCGCCACAATGAAAAGTGTTTTGGGAAGCTCTGTCCAACATACAAGCTTCATGTGGGTCGAAGAAGCACTGTGCTTGGCAAATTGTATGTGGGGACAAGAGCTTCCATAGCTTAAGCTATTACATTCATATACCACCGATACAGATACACACATATGTATGTAGACTGTATGTGCCTATATTTGCATGTTCATATATGCTTATAGAGATATTGAAACGATACTAACTGGCTTGTAGCGTAGCGGTACTCAGGTGCCCCCAACCAAGAGGTTGAGGAATCACTCCCAGTAGTGAACAATATGAAGATTTAATAGGTGTAACTCATTTTCTTACAAGTTACAACAATGTGAAACACCCTTCAAACTTGATAGGGTTTGATAAATAGATAACTTGATAGGGTTTGATAGATAAGGAAATCTATAAAGACAAAAGACGGAAAGCAAGCATACAAAGCTATAGACCAAAAATCCACCATAATATCTAAAAGGAATAAAGGCAAAAAGACATAAAAGCATACACAGCATGACAACACATATAGGATATAGAAAGCGCAAAAAGAGACAAAGGGGGGACATAAGCATAAACATAAAAGAATGCAAGCAAAAACGCATAACGGGCAGGGGCACAAAACGCAAAGGAAATGGCCTAAAATCCAAAAAAGATCCAAGACCTAAGAGCGCAGCGAGGATCAAGAAATGGGCGACGCTATGGGGATCTATACTTACGGGCAAAGCGAAAAGAACAAGGGGGCTACTTATCTCCTAAAAAGCCTAAAGAGAACTATCTGTGGAACTCTAAACCTAAAAAACAAGAAACGAAGCTACTAAAAGACGCCTATAAAGGCTAAACGCAAAAACTACCTCAAAACTGCAAACAACCTAGCTCGTCTAACCTCTTATTCGAAACCTAGCTCGTCTAACCTCCTATTCGAAAATAACCCAATGATGCACTCAAAACTACAGAAACAAGGTATATACCTTGTCAAAAGCTTGCCGAAAGCCAGACGCCCCTTCTCATTAAAACCACTCAATTTACTCCCATTTTCCATATAAAGCCGCATAAAATCTTTCCGATCTTCCACATCATACCCCGCTCACTTCACTCCAACCCCGCTTTAACTTCCCAACATTCCAACCACTCCGAAACTCCAATTCATCCAAAACACAAACCCAACAAGAAACCAAAAAAAAAAAACCGCTCGCCGCAACCAAATCTCCCCACTCAATAAACAAAAAACAAACACGTAGTCATATAAAAACAAAAACATCTCTAACAAACGACACCGCGTCAACACTAAAAGGCACAAAACAAATCGCGAAAAACCCAACTGCAACCGCACTGACCAAACATCCCAGCAGACAAAACTGGGCCAAACCCCATCCTCCCGTCTCCCCCACCACAAGCAACAAGTAATGCAAAAACATCATGTGCACCATCATTAACACTAGCAATGTCACTGCACCCGTACTAGGTGTTAAGTTAAAATGGTTTGACAAAGTTGTAACTATTTATGCGAATAGGTTTTGTGCAGTGACGACTAAGATGTAGAATTGTAGGACTAGGATTTGGGTCAGAGTTAGGGTTGGATTGTGATGTTTGAATTTTGGTTAAATGTGCAGAAGTGAAGGGTAGACTGTAGAGTAGTTAATGAGGCTGTTCGAGGTTGTTGAGCATGTCATAGTGGTGGTGTTGACGTGGCGGCGAACGGCAATGGGTAGTGGCGGGCGTTACTGAGCATGAGTGGGCTCTGATTCAATGTGCAGAAGTGGAGTGCAATGTAGTTGATGACCCACCAAGATTATGGGTTTGTTCATGAAAGTTAAACAATATACTAAATTTTTCGACACAAATTTAGGAAATGTCTTGTATAGCTGTAGATAATAGCCGGTGGCCATATTTGACACAAAATACCTCAAAGTAGTTCTTATATATGCTCTTTTGCAACCCTCTTTTATTCAACACAAAGAATTTTATTTGTTCTTCCTTGAAGCTTTCTTTTGGTAGTTTAGAACGATGAATGATTAAGACGTACTTAGTCGAGACTAATGTTGCACGATAAACTTGTAAAGATGTATGAGAGCCACGTTGATGCAAGGGAATGGCAAACAAAGTTAGACACGAATACTGCTGGTGCAATTGTTCTGATAATCTGATTAATGAGGACCTTGGTTGAGGGGAGGCTGATCACCAAGTTACCAGTGAGAAAAGTATTTCCAAGAATGTCGTAACAAGCTTGGAAAAATAAGGTTGTGGATGTCAGAAAGATTCAAAAGTTAGATGGCTTGAAAATCAGACTTCCGTGAATTTATGGAATGACTTTATGCATGTCATCAATACACTTCAAGTCACCCCTCATGTCACGAAAATTTGACTTTAAGCCATCTAACACTTGATCATCAACATCAACTTGATTTTAACACACCTATGGATGTCTATACATCCACGACCCTCTTATCCAAGTTTCCCGCAACGTCTTAAGACGCACTTTTCTTCTTGGTAACTTGGCAAGTCTCTACTCAAACACAGTATGTCTGGTCATCATCAATCACAACACTTGCACCATTTGTGTTCTTAGTAGCTTATTTTGTCATTTGCTTAAATTAACTTCGCTCTCATACGAAATGCCACCAATATGACTCTACAAGCTCATTGCGCGACCTTCCTCTCTACTAAGTTAATGTTACTCCAAACTCAAAAATCTAGGCAGCTAAAAAAAGGTATAATGAAGAACAAATGATTCAAAGAAAATGTTGTGTTTATAGAAGAGAATACAAAATTGATTTGAAACGTATTGAGCCAAATGAGGCCACCACCAGATGGACCATTGAGGGACTTTTTAATAAGCTTCCACCATCTTCAATGTGAGAGTCTTCTAAAAAATTCTAGATATCTTCTACCCTCTTCCAATAAGTGTTATTGGAATGTAAAAAGCCAAGGAATGAAGTCTAGGTCATGCATTGGCTATATCAGCTTCTGCTCAAGTAAAATCATGTCCAAAGATTCAACCTTTCATGTGTATTCTCTTCGGTCATAGAATTTCTTTTTCCCTAAACGATGGCCAGCTCAGGAAAATCTTAATTCAAATAAACAGATGATTCACATGACGTGAGATGTCTTTCAATCTTTTATTTCATGTGCTAATGTGCTGGTTGTATGTATCTTGTGTAGTATATAGTTCTATTATCCATTTTGTCAAACGATTGGCTATTTTTAGCAAACTGATTCATGAACACACCTTAACAGGCTATATAAGGATTTTGTTCACGGTTTGTAATAATTACATGCAAATTTCGTACTGCGGGTTTAGTCAATTGGCAATTTAACATGAAAAAGTAGCACAATCATTTAACAGCTTAACAACAACCCGACTAAAATATTTCTCTAACGAATAACCAAATACAGATAATATTCTAAGTTTATTCATTTTCTCTTCATAACTAATCACAACGAACGGCAAGAGCTCTCAAGTACCATCACAAACAAGTAACATGATATTGTACCAAGAGCTATCACTTATCGAGTAACCAACCAGGGATGAACCTTAAACAATTATTACATCTACAGTTACATATACTTGCGAGGTATTTCTAACATGTAAATTCAGCACATAATCATTCACTACTCATATGCAACATTAGCAATCCAAAATATCTACACATTCGACATTAACATACCTTCTCAAAAGCTTTCCGAAAGCCAGACATCGTCGCCTTTTTCTCATTTAAACCACTCTCATTCTCCATATCAATCCGCATAAAACCCTTGCGATCCTCCAAATCATATCCACCTCCATCCACACTCACTTCACTCCGACCCCGCTTCAACTTGCCAACATTACTAAACCCCAAATCCATCCAGAACACAACCCCGACAAAAAACAAATAAAACCCGACAAACCCAACGGCCTGCCACAACCAAATCTCCCCAGACAAATAAACATAAAACAAAAACAAACAAGCAGTCATATAAAACAAAACATCTCTAACAAATGCCACAGCGTCCACTCCAAACGGCGCAGAGTAAATCGCGACAAACCCAACTACAACCGCACTAACAAACATCCCAGCAGACAAAATGGCGCCAAAACCCATTCGCCCATTCCCATTTCCAACAGCAGCAAGAGATGCAAAAACATCAGGGGCACCATTACCTAAAGCCAACAAAGTGACAGCACCAATACTAGGAGTCAAGTTAAGATGCCTAGACAAAGTTGTAACTATTTTAGAGAATTGGTTTTGGGCTGTGATGACTAAGATGTAGAACTGTAGGATTAAGGTTAAGGTTAGGAATGGGATTTTGAGATATGGGTTTTGGGGGAATGTGTTTATGATGAGGGTGGTGGTGGTGAGGTGGCGGCGGGGGGTGGTGGGGAGGGGTGTGCGGTGGTGGTTTAGGAGGAAGAATGTCAGGGTCAGGAGGATGGTGATGATGGTAATGGTGGTGGTGGTCGTCATGCCATTAGTTTGGTTTTGTGATTCCGGTGATCTGTGTTTAGTGAGGAGTGTGTTTATGTGTGTTGTGTATACGCGTTTTTGTTTAATTCGACTTGTAAGGCTTATTGGGGGCTTGTGTTTTAAAATATATAGGCTTATAAAATAAGATCCGTTTGTTACGTGGGCTTATGAAGCCATAAGTCTCTTTAAGCCCCCGCCTCATAAAATGGGCTAAAAAATTTAGCCCGGGGCTTATGAACTATAAATTACCTATTTACCCACAAAAATATCTAACATATACAATAAAACTCATTTAATTATGTCATTTTTAGTAATTTTGCAATAATAAGCCTCAGTTCCAGCTCATTTGCCAAACAAATTTACAAAAATAAAAATTTTAATTCCGGCTTATAATATAAGCCCTAGCTCCAGCCCCAGCCTCAGCTCCAGCCCTAGCCCATTTTCCAAACATACCCTTATTTTATTCAGAGATCTATTGATTGCAAAAAATATTTATTATTTTAACTTTTAAAAGCATTATTTACTCTTTCATGCAATCATATCGGCATTTGTTTTCATAACATCAGAATACTCCTTAGAGGGTAGGGAACGGCTGCGCCGTTCATTGGCGTCGTTGAACGGCGCGAGCTTTTTGAACGGCGCTCGACTCTGGCGCTCGCGGCGTTGAGTCTCGCGCCGTTCATAACAGCCCACACAGTTCTATTTTTTTAAATATAGTTGTTTTTTTTTAAATATGGATGTTGGGGGAGCGTTTTTTTGAAAAATATACCCCAAAAAAATCTCATTTTTACCCCTTAAAAATACTATAAATACCTCCTTATTATTTCATATTTCACACACACTTCCAATATATTTTATACTTCACTAATTTTTAATTTTCTTTCACCTATGAATCCCAATAATTCCGACGCATACGATCATTATGATATTTATTTTCAAAGTGACTATAATCGATATATGCGGGATTATCAGGCGTATGAACATTATGTAGCTTTGTGTGAGCAAGAGGCTGGGGTTCGAGCTCGGGTCCAAAGAGGAGGAGGACATACATACCCCGTGAACGAGAAATTGCGAAACATTTTAGAATCATTTATATAACATTTATACGAGTTTTAAATTTATAAATATTATTTTACAAGACGATTGACCTACTTATACGATAACATTTTACAAACGATAGAAGCTTTATATTATTTTTACGAAAGTAATAATTACCTTTTTATATTTTATTTTTATTGATTTTGTAAAGCGTTTACATTTCGCTATTTAATTCATTTAGGCATACCCGAAAGCATCAATACATAGCTCTCTATATTATACATCAAGTATTTTCTCCACAATATATTAAGACACAAATTTTTTTTTGCTTCGTTTCTCCCATAAATCACGACAACCCCAAGGACCATAGGACACCAATTCATTTTTTAAACACTTCCTAGCTACTAATACTCTTTCTAAATTGCCAACATCTTTCCAACATATTCCATGTTTCCTTCTTGATGTATTTGACTTAGACTCTCCAATAGTATTCTTGACTAGCTTTTGGTATAAAGGCATGTAGGTCCTTGATTTAGGATCTGACTAGCCTTTGTGAGACTATAGATAACTCGGCTAAATCCAAATTAACTATATGAGAGACACTGGCTATGAATTCTCAAATGTTAATGCGGAATCTTAACACAAGAGTAAAGAAGAAACGATAATATGAAAATACTATTAAGCTCTATGTTTCTATTGATATTTCTAATCAAAACGTACATCTCATTGTGCCTTAGGGTTCCTCTTATACACCAAGGAAACCCTAATGGGCTTTACAACCGTGTAAAAAGATAATACATATCCTTTCCTAAGATATCTCCTAAGATATCTCTAAGATAACTATTACTATTCTGTTTCATAAACAGACTTAACTATAAACAGAATTAACTACGACCAGTACTAACTCTAGTACTGCTATACTCTACCAGTACTAACTTAGTACTGCCAGACTTAACTTAGTACTGCCAGTATTAACTCAATACTAACAGAACTAACTATCTCTACCAGACTTAACTGTTATACTACCAGTATTAAGTCTGTTACAATCTATTTTCCCAAGAAGGCATGCATTACTAGTAAAGATAAAACACACTTCTCATTTCAATAATAATAAAAAAAACTTCATTCATCTCTTTGTTCTCTCCTACATACTCACGTCCCATATTATACCACAAGACCAAATCATAACTTTTTATTTTAGTAAGCATACATGTGATAATGGGTATTATCCAAGGTATTTGAAAGAGTTTTGGAAGCTTGGGTAATCATTTTAGCAAAGGGTTATATACAAGAAGAAGCTAGCATTTCTTTTTAAGAAATTTGGGTTTGGTTTGGTTTGTTTGGGTGTGAGCCGTGGCTAGGAACAAAAGGGACGAGACGGGTGCATTTTATTTTTCTGACTTTGCTCCGTATATCTTTGTGAGCCTTCCTTTTATTATTATTTCGATTGTTTCGTTCATTGATTCGATTTTTTTATATATGTGATGAAATCGATTGGAACTTGCGGCGTTAGTATATTGTGATATTGATATTAAAGTAGGATTAGAATGAAATTATAAGGTATATTGGATGCATTTTTGATGAGTTTTTTGGGTCGAAAACTAGTTTTAACGCATTTTGTATCGGGTCGTTTTGACCATAAAACAGTACCTATGTTTCGGGGTTCGAGATTTTTAAAAGTTGGATTTTTGTTTATAAAATATAATAAAGCTTTCCTAGACGGACGTTTTGATATAAAATGGGACTTCTAACTCCCAATAACGAAGAAACTGGAGCTAGATCGATATATACACTTTAGTAGAAAATGGGTCATTTTTAGTATATATATATATATATTTTTTGAACGGCGATTTATTAAAACACTAGCAAGGAGCTAGATCAAACAAGAACAATATAAGGGTTC